>CAEGAF010117812.1:0-49928 GCA_903067075.1 Micropoecilia bifurca
ATATACAAGGCAATTTTCTGAATTTATGCTACATTATGGGGACCTACTGCTCCTTATAAGGCTCAAAGCCTGGGTCCCACAAGAAGAACTGCTATTTTTGGGGTATGAGTTATGTATAGGACTAAGGTGTAAAATAAGTTTTGGTTAGGGTTAGGCATGTACTGGTAGTTTTGGTTAGGGTTAGACCTGTACTGGTAATGGTTTTGTTTAGGGGAAAATTCAGACTAGAACAATTAACAAAAAATGAACAGAAGTCAATGCAAAATCTTTAAACGGCCATAGTGTGGTTGTGTGTGTCCTCCTCCATGTGTTTGCATGGTTGTTCTTCTTTTGGGACAGACTAGAGACTTGTCCTGGGGTCTAACCTGCCTCTTGACCACCAGACATGTGAACTTGATAAAATGTATTTTCTCCAATTTTTTTGCATTAATTTCTGAGTGGTAATAACGTTAAAACTGTTTGCAAGCTCTTCATCAGTGTGGCATTTTTATTTTCAGGTTGTACACTTAACGTGGACACTGCCAGTGAAATTATCCAAATCCAGCTAAGTGGATTGCATGCAATTATCTGAACAATGTGCTGCTTACAAGGCCATTTAGACCAAATTTATGGGAGCCCTACTTTACTACTTTAAATTGTTGCCTGTACCTTTTTGTGCCAGTTGGTGGTGCTATCTGCCTATGCATGGATGAAAGCCTCACTTATACTGTAAACCGTGAATGAGTGAATAGACTGAATAATATCCATTAATCTCCATGATAGATTCTGTGCGAGGGATGCAGCACTGGATAATGAATATGCATATTTATGAGCTTTTTCAGTCATGACCAAGATAATCCTGGCATGCATAAGTTACATATTTCTCCGCAGCCATTTTACTCCCATTTCCTGGAAGCATCAGTGGGTCACCCACAGCATGAAGCTTCCACTGCTGGACCTTTGAACCTGCTAATTTCCCTCTAGTCCCCACAGCACAGAGAAGCATATAGAAAATGGTAATTACTGGTGTCTCTGACTACCCACATATTATAACTGGATGGAATACAATTAACATATTACTGGAATAGTCAAGTGCTTTTGCACAGAGACATATTTATGCAGAACAACGCTGCAGCATTTAAGAACATGGGGGAACAAAAGTGAGAAGAAGTGAAACAAAGAAGGCGACTGATGCTTAAGGATGTCTACGAGATGGTATCTTGTTAAGAGCAGCACAGAGAAGCGTTGCAGTTATTATTTATAGAAACTTCAGTGTCATATTGGGTTAAGTCCCAGGTGAAAATATGTACAATTGCAAAGAACAATTATGTCCATAGATTTCCACGATGCAAAAGTGCAACAAGACATAAAAGTGAAGCAAAAAATAAAGGTCGGCAAAGGGTGTCATCCACCTGATGGCAATCATGGAGGCAGTTTCTGCAAATATTATCTTATTTTATTCAAAGAAGTCAACACTTTCACAACACAAAGTTATTAACACAAGTTACATTTGTTGTCTCTAATTGTCATTGTTCTTAAGAAAGCACGAATAAGCAAAAAATAACCTTGCAATTTATTCAACCCCGATTTAACAGTTGGTTTTTAGGACAGAAGTTGTATAATTGTAATCAAATAATGGATCAAGTGTCATGATCTGGTTTGTAGGGTTTGATAGGAAAGCTGCCTCATTATTTTTGACTCTTTTTTTATGACCTGATCAGACGCCACTGAACCTTTTCCACAGCATGAAATTAGAAAATGGTCAGACGGGAAAATGATACTGCGTAATAAAGCAAATGTCAGCAGGTTTGGTTGATGACTTTAGTTCACACTGGATGAAGAGTGAGTTTGTTGACTGAAGAAAACTGAAGAAGAAAACTGACGTTAAGTAGTCAGAACATTCTGTGGTTGACATTTACAGACTGACCAAAGAATTAGTCATAAAGTCACCATGGACAGGCAACACTTTACACAGTCATTTATCAGGCATGAGTTTTATATCAAAGTGTAGTTGTTAAGTGCTATTCACAAATTTGAAGTTGTCAATTTTCTTCGTGGTGACGCAGTTGTTAATATTGTTTTCTTGCGACAAGAATGTCCTTGGTTTAGATCTGAATTACTTCCTGGTAACAAAGGAACTGCTTGCCTGGAAAATGTTTCTTCCAATCAACAGATTTTATTTTTTACACAGAGCAATCATTCTAAGCAAAAGTAATCATGTTTGAATAGGTCAAGTGAGCAATTGCAATTATTTTTATTTTTTTTTTTGCATCCGGGTATTTGTTTTATTTCGGATAAACTTTGGATAATCTTTCTCCATTAGGTGCAGTAGCTGTCTTTACAAAAGGTCTCTGAAAAACTTAAACTCTTCTGAGGATAAAATAAATGGGACCACAAACCTAACTTCTCTCTCTTTTTCTTGCCGGGAAAACATTTCAAGCCTTTGGGGCCAGAAACATACGGCACTGACAAAACACTGTCAGCTCACAGTTCATAAATATACAACAACCTTGAATGTGTGGACATATTTCTACTAAGAATATTCCATATCTTGATGTGCTGTTGCGTGTAAGCTAGTGTTTTGTGTGTTTATCAAAGTTTAAAAGGGTAGAGAAACAACATTAGCACATTTTCATGCATTAATACACTGATTCATTTTTTCCCTGCTATCATCACGCAGCATCGGCAGCGTTTTCAGCAAGTCCTGTGTTAATTGCTCTTTTAGTTCACTGAAACCGTATTTGTTTGTTTTTGCTCATTCACACCAAAGCCAGTCTGTGTAAACTAACTAAATATATCTCTCTCTTTTAGTCATTTTCATGTGGATTAAGCTTCTGCTGTTATTCAGTGTGTTGTGCCAGCTAACATTCATTTTAATTACAAAGATGTTTTCTTGTGAAGATGCACAACATTTCTCTCATTTAAGGCATTATATAAGATCTTTCCTTGAATCAAAGAATCATTTCAGTCTGCAGCAAGTGTCTTCAGTTGCCTAGCAACTCCAGCTCTGGTGCGGACTAACGCTGTCTGGTGTGTGGAGGTAAATCGGGGGGCAATCTGATTTCAAAATAGGTTGCATGTAGGCTCTGGTCAAACTTTGTTGTTAGTTTACTGTGGCTAGTTTTTCAAACACGCCTGGATTCCTATTGTCCTAATTATCTTTCAGAATAGAGTATAGATAGACACTAAAATCTAGTCCGTAGCTCAGAGAGGGGAGCTTTGTGTCAATTAAAACAAGCTTAAGAGACTAAGATACAAGGCTAAAGTATGAATCGGACAGAACCTAGTCATGGGAAAGTAATGTTTAGCTGTTGACCACGTAGATTAAAGCCCACAAGTTCTCCCAAACAGTGAAATTAACCATGCTTGCCACCTGAGCTGCCAAGTCCGCAGGCAAGCTGGGGCTCTGTTCAAAGCATGGAAATTCACTCTGTGGACAACAGCCATGTCCGCACTCGTTGGTATGTATAATTGCAGGACGGGCTCCTTTGTGTGCACATGTGAAATAGAAGAGCCTACAGCAATTGTTCTTCTTGTCCCAGGTTTCCTGCTCCATGTTCGTTATGCTTCTCTAAAAAACTTCCACACTGCCTCTGGCAAGTCGTTTTTGCTCCGTTCCTTCTAATATATTTTATTTTTTTGGTCACTAATGTTACATGGCAGATTGCGCCTTTGATAGCAGTTGGATGTAGTTCATCTTTGCTATAGACTCCTTTGCAGCGTCACAAAGGTTAAAAGAGACTTTTGCAACTGTGTGCGCTACTGAAGTTGTGTTAGTGCGACGGAAGATGTATAACTGTAAAAAAATAACTCATGTTTTACTACATCATCATGTAAAATGAAAATAGTGCAGTGTTATTTACATATGCTTTATAATTTTGAGAAGTCTTTTCATTCCTTCATTGCATTTTGCATGTGCAGTGCCCTTTGGAAGACGCTAAGGCGTTGAATTTCTCACATCAACATTTGATCTAGACAATGTTGATTGAGATTTTTGAACAAGACTTAAGTTCAGAGTTTTATTTGTTTATTTATTTTTTTGTAAGGTTGCTTTGCAACTTTCAATATTGACCTTACACTAAAAATACTATTATTTTGGCCTTCATAGAAAATGTATAATGTTTGAACTGGATTGCATGAACAAAAAAAATGATAATAAGCAAATTTCATCCATCCTTTAAAACAAATTCCCAGCTAAACCACTGGAACAATGATTTTTTTCTTAATGCAAAATTGAATGAAACTTTTAAATCTAATACATTTCCATGTAACATTTAAAATGACTTAATCCCTTGTTGTTGTTGTTGTTGTTGTTGTTGTTGTTGTTGTTGTTGTTGTTGTTGTTGTTGTTGTTGTTGTTGTTGTTGTTTTGTCGCTTCTTTTCTCCAATAGTATAATCACTTAGTTAATTTCTAAAACTTTAAAATAGGCTTGGAGCTAATGCTGTGTCCCACACTGTATATTACTCATATGGATTTGTAATCAATTTACCAATTCATTGAATTTAGATTAGCTCAGAAAACCTTTTCTTTTTTTTACTGTTACAGGTTCATGTTTGTTTGACTCACACACTTGCAGACTATAGTTTACCCCTTCTCACACAGATTTTTGAGCCAGTTATCCCTGCTAATTTTCCCCCAAATACTGCAGCCTTAAGCAGACTCTTTGAGTGAAAATCCTGGGTAAAATTGTGCAAATATTATGCAGTGTCCCCAGCTTTAGGGCTCAGAACTGCTTTTATTAGTTACACAGCATAATAAAGACAAAGAAACACACTAGGCAGGTCTGAGATAAAGCTTAGGAGAGGTTTAAACATTGATTTGACTATAAAACAATTCCCATCTTTGAACATCTTGCAGAGTAAAACTCAATCCATCATCCGACAATGGAAAGGAGATTTGTACAACGACAAAGCTACATTTGCATAGCAAAAAGAGCTTTAAATATTAGCGAATCAGCAACAAGCGCCCATGGTAACTCTTTAAGTATCTGTGGTGATCCACAGCTCAGTTGGGCTCTTTGCTGTATGGAGGACTAGCACTCCACAAATCTAGCGTAAGAGTAATAACATTTTGGAACTGTCGGAAAAAAAACAGGAACAATTTCTTCAGTAGTTTGTGGGAGACACAGCAAGCAAAAATGATCTGATTAGAAGAGTTTGACATTGAATTAATTTATGCAGAACACAATGGCTGGAGACAGTTACTGCTCCTAATGTGGAAAAAAAATGCACGCGTCAGAGTTGATGGAGAGGTAGATGGAATTAAATACAGAAGAATCCCGGTACAAAACTTGTCAGCTGCTGCACAAAACATGAAAATAAGGAGGAGGTTCACATTCCAGCAGGACAATTTAAAGCTACAGGCAGAGCTACAATGGGATTATTTAGTTTTAGGCATGTTATGGGGTTGCAATTGATTCCCAAATAAATCTAATAATTTATTTCAGAACTTAGTTGTTCACAGATTCTGTCCACTGGTCCCAAGTATTTTGTAAAAAAAAAAAAAAGAATGATGAAAAAAAAACATAATCTCAGGATAACTGTAACTCCAGGAAAAGCTTTAAGGAGCATCCATGTTTTTAAGACACTGCAACATCTTAAAATGAAAAATACAAGAACGAAATGCAAGCAATAAATCTTCATTATTGCATTATGGACAGTCTGCTCTCTCGTTGTGTGACGAACTGGAAAAGCAGTGCAAACATGCACTCAACGCTTTCAAATTAAATACCAAATAGGTAGACTATTTGGTATTTATTTTTGTTTTTATTCTGTTCTTTTCTATTCATATTTGTGCCTTTTGCTATTATTTGTGGTTGGTGTTTGGAATAAGACTACCTCTCATTTTCTGATCTCCCCTTTTTCCATAAAGCTTTCTGATGCGTTTGGTTAACTTGCCTCCTGCCCCAAAAACTCACTTTGTCACATAGTGATGCATCGTTTCACATGCTGAATTTTTAAAAACTGGAACTGGAAATCCTTTCTCAGCATGCAATATCCATTAGGGAGAAAATTATTCATATGATTCCTCTGCATTATTTATTGGTTAATGAAGAGAAATATGTGCCACTCATGCTCTCACTATTGTACTTTTTTTTCTTCCTCCCTCAGGATTTCAAGAGTTTTTATTGGACACTGCAGTGCCAGGAATGGGGTTTTGATCAAAGTTCTAGTTCTTTAGGTGCCCTAATTTAAATACCCATTGAGATCAATGGTGTTTGTTGTTATTAGTTTGGATTTGATCCGTTTTGTGAAGTAGGCTTTTGGTTTAGGAGTAGACGCACATAAATAACTTATTAAGGACCAAATCCTAAAAAAGACCCATAACGTTCTTTTTTTTTCCTCCCTCGACTCGATGCACTGCAGACGATGGGTGTCAGGAGTTTACAGCACAGAGTAGGAATCAGGGTGTGACTTTGAAAAATAGGAAAAAAAATACATCACATATAACACATTAAACACATTCAGGAGACTTTTTTATTTTTGAGATTGCAAAAGCATCAAGCAGAAATTCCTGTCACATGGCGTTACTGTCAAGGTTGGCTTGCCTCTGCGTTGGGTTTTTGGAGGTTTTCTTGTTGTTGTGCAGCGCAGAGGGAGCAGATGGAGACGTTGCAGGTGGGAGAATCAAGCTTCTGTTCTGGGTTGGAAACTGGGAGAGGCGGAGCTGTGTGTGTGCTGCTCATGCATCCCATCCTCTTCAGGGTTCCTAATATCACAGTGCCGAGGGTGATAAATGGACCTGCAAAGGCGACACTAACCACGTTCACGGTTCAGCAATTTGGTCACTTGTGTTTTTTTTTTGTTTTTTTTACTTCCTTCTTCTCTTGTTAAACAGAATTGATTGTAATTCTTGCACAGACTCATGCGAGGAGTGTTTCTGTTTAGAACGCATATGTTTTTACAAGGCAACTCCCTAAAAGGATTTAATAAAGTTTGACTGCCTGAGCTTACATGTTTGCAAATCGCAGTAAATACCACAGTCATTGTAAATGGGCCATCGCTGACCTTTTCGGCGCAAATAAACAGCGGCTGCTTATGCTGCTGGTTCGGTGTGACCTGCAGTTTTTGTGGGTCACAAAGAACACTTAGATGTGTGCACAGGTGGAAACGTTAATGCTTTCGGCTGCAGTGTGTGGTTCGACGAACAAAAGAAATCTCATTGAAAGTTTTGAATGCTTTCAGATTGCAGCATTTCATCGATTTTGCTCTTCCTAAGCACCATCCGGCAGAACCTTACCTTTGTTTACTTTCTCGCCCTTTCATTTTTATTTCATTTTTGCTCACTTTGATAAATATTTGACACGTTCTTCTGATATGCACTTTTAATGCTTTTTTTCCACAAACGTGAGCATCATCTCATACAGTGCTGCTGTCCTGCTGAGTTCAGAGTGCGTTGGGCAAACTAACATTGTTTATTTGCTAAATAAATGTCTTTTTTTATTTCCCAGAAAATAAACATAACAAAACCTTATTCTCCCGATGTGATGCTGTAATCCCACTGTGGATTACTATCTGTTTTCAGCTTTTCTTTGTTTAAGTCATGTGCCAGTGTTTTCAGTTCAAAAGCGTTTTAATGTGTTTGGCTTGTGGATTCTTGCTAAACAACACAGCACACATACAGCTCATAACATTTAGTGTAGTGTTGACAAAAGTTGCAGCTCTGCCTGCCGGAGCCTCATTTATTTGAATGCTCCAGGCAAAAGGTATTTCAAAGTGAAAACTGCTTTTTGAGAGACACTTTATTTTGTTTTTATTTTTTTTTGTTGCTGTTTTTTTTGTTGTTGTTTTTCTGTGGCAAGTGTTGAATTTTTAATGGAATTGTTCAGAAGACACAATGCAAATGTAAAAAAAAAAAAAGATTTGAACAGGTACAAGAACAAACTCAGATATGTTCAGACCCCCCCACGTTACAAAAGCACATTATTGTGTTTGACTGAAAAGCAATCAGTTTTATTATTATTTCTTATCACAATGCGTACAGTTCCTTCAGCATACTTTGTCTTGATTTATTTTTGACAGACCAACACAAAGTAGTGGTTATCTGGAGAGGAAGGGATCTGGCATGGTGTTTGAAATTTTTTATTTTTTTACAAATAAAAATTAGTTAGTCTTGCAGCGAACAACCAGCACCATAAAGATCAACGAGCAACTCACACAAGCCCCCACCAAAAAAAACCAAAAACATGCTGAGAAGCTTAAAGAAGTTTGACTGAATACAAACGCGGGCTGCGCTATTTTAGATAGTTATAAACTTGGATCTTACCCTTCGTCTTTGCAACTGCTTGCTGTTTTCGACATCATAAAATTTCCTCCCAAAATTAAAACAAGACCTGATTAAAGTGTGGAAAAATCAGGTGTATGGATACTTAAACAAGGCACTGTATTGTTAACTATTCAGCATGGCTATGTGTGCAGATCTATTGTGCTGATCATTAATTAATAGTTTCTATGGAGAGTGGATGATTTGAATTAATTAAATGTCAAAATGAACTTTTGCAGACAAAAATAAAGAAAAAAAGAGGCAGTAAAAAGTGAATTTTACCCCTGTCTTCTTAACCTTGCCTGGGCTCATCTGGCTGCTGCCCTGACATCAGCCAACCCACTAATTAGTTCCCACTGTGATGAAGCAGGGCGCCAAGCGTCCCCAGCTGTCATTACTAACAATAATAAATGAAAACATCGTAGTCTGCTCTGGGTATATGACTGAGCTTTATAGTAATTTCCACTAACAAGTCAGTGACAACTGCTAAACACGACGTCTGAGCAGCGGAAGTTACGTTTTGATCCTGCTGTTTTCTGTTCAATCAGGATTGTATTAATACAATCAAACAGTGCATCACCTAAAACCCCTTGAAATAACAAGTATGCAAACTCTCAAAAAAAGTTCCTCAAAGGAATACAGAAAAAGGTATAAAAAGAACAAAAGTTTTCAGGGTTTTTTTTTTTGTCTCATTACAGTTGATTGGAGACAATTTGACACTAAAGTGATTACGAATCCAGGCTGGGAAATAGAAAGTGTGAGCATCCGTGGCATGCAGATTCAAGAAGCCAGTGAAAAGTGATATTCTGTTGAGATGCAAATTCTCTGAGGGGTTTGTTCCAGAGGCATGCACAATGAAATTGGCCTTTAAATGCATTGGCATACTAATATCTTAAGATGCCACGACCCTTAGCCCATTCAGAATAACTGTGGCATTGTAATTGACTTGCAGTTCACACCACAGTGTATAACACTGCATCCGAAAGACTTTGCTCAGCAGCGCATGTGGGACGGTGGATACAACATACAGACGTAACACATCCAGCCTCAAAGGCAACACCTTATGCTGTGTATTATTATTTTGTATCCCTATTAATTTCATTCCTTTTTGTATTTTATTTTATTTTATTTTTTGCATTATTCCATAAGCTAATGCTGCGAATAAAATTTTAGAAAAGGTCCGACTTTACAGAGGAAAGTGACCCATATAATTATGACAGATTTTATTTCCTGAGGAAAATTCACAACTAGGAAGTTATTAAAACCAGAAAATCTCATCTGTATCATGGAGGACACTGGAGAAGATTTATGTCTTTCTTTTTTTTTTCAGCAAATGTGTTACTTTTGAGCTGCTTATGTCTATTTAACATGCTTTACACATTTTTATTTAAATGTGTTTTTTTTACGATTATTTGATTTTTCAGGAGCCTGATTTTGTGTTGGTGCAACCCAGGCCACTTGGTTCTCTGCGCCCGTGTGTGTGATGCATGTGAGCAGAGCAACAGGACTGTCTGCTACTGCCTTCATCTTCTTCATCCCTGTTTGCTGCTCTTATGGAGATAAATCATGAGTCCAAAACAAACTGAGGTAAATCATGCAGTGAAACGTATAACTTGCAAGCTGAAAGAAAAAAGTTTGAAAAGCTCTTTATCTGGGTAGAAACCAACCTATATGCACTAAGATTATATCGATCCCCTTGTTAAAGCCCTTAAAGCCAATGCAGGTGAGGTTATTCAGTGAAGCAAAACCTGGAACTTTGCTCTCACTGACAGAGGACTGATTGTGTGTTTGCCCAGGGTAGGTCTCAAGCAGCTTATGACCAGCAAATTAAAGGCCTGCAGAGGAAGAGAAGCTCCAAACTTTAGTATTAAAATAAGCATTCTACAGATTTAAAAGGTCTGTTAAAGTTTGAAGAAGCTAAGAGATGCTATGGTGTTCGAGTTCTGCTCTGTCATAGACTGAAAAGATCCCTCAGAAAGGAAGAAAACACCCATAACTTAAATCTCATCCTCTTATTGAAACCTGAACTAAGTTACAAAAATGTAACTTTTTTTTTACATTTTCCGTATACTATGTCATAAAAAACTACTTCTACATTTTGAAATGGCTGTAGTTTAGTTTCTAATTGCTGTGTGGGCCTTATAACGTACCAAAAAATGGAAGACTGTGAACTCTTTTGTAGTTTAAGTGAGCTACTTACTGCATACTATAACGCTGAGCTTTAAATGCAGGTTTGAATCAATCAAGTGCTGTACAGCACGGGATCTGTAGCAGGGCTCAGACTGCAGATACATACTTGCATTAGTGAGTCAGCTCTACGATTGGCATTCAGTTGAACTCCCTGCAGGATTTCAAGCAATAAATATGGAAATCTGAGTACGAGAGCCAAGCTCTTGTCTAGCGGCTTTTTGCCTATTGCACAGTTTAGTCAAGTATCACTTTAGGATAAACAGACTAACAGCAAACAGGGAAATTGGGGGAGTTTCACAAGCGGCATCCATTGATGACGACTTGGAAAAACACGTCGGTTGCAACATCCAAACGTTACCAATTTTTCACAACCTTTTGTTCCCTGAGCTACTTTGTTTTCCAGAAGCCACACACAGCAGAGGTATGATGATTGGAACAGTACAATCATCTGTGTACAATAGATTTTCCATGTCAGATTTAGCTTTCTGTTAGACTTGCGCAAGGAAAAGATCAGCCTAGCCTCAGGCACTTGGCAAGAAAATATCCTCAAATCCCTCTCCCACCCTGGGCAGTGACACATGCTGTGACTAACCCTTTCGCCTGATAATTCCTTTAAGAATACCATACAGAAAAGCGCGTGAGCTAATAAATGCCGTGTGGCGGTAAACATTAAAACCAGCAAAAACTGTGCCTGATGTAAACATTGGCATTAGGAGCATGCTTCAGCAGCTTGATTAAAACTCTTTATTTGCTCGACTATTGGCATCCCAGTGAGATCTGCTGATTTTTGAGACTACTTTGTAATCAGCCTCTACCTGAGATCCAATCACGACAAGTGGAGAAGGTCTCAAAATACCATAAATGTGTTCGGAGACAAAAAAAAAAAAGCAGTCAGACTCTGGCTGTAAATGGATGTTTATGTTGAGAAATGATGAAACTGAGTGAATTGTATACACAGAGGGATGAAGATGAGATCTGTACATAAACTTTGAGACCAGTTATGATGAAGTGCAGCGCTACTGTAAAAGTCTGCAAAATTATTATTATTATTATCATTAATTTTGCATATATAAACTCCCCCTGTAGCTTCTAATGAGGAAATCACAATTTTTCATTACTTCCACTAATATTTAATCCTTGCTTGAATGATACAGGATATTCAAATGCTGAATATTCAGATCTTGAGAAAAAAAAAAAGATTCTGTCTGTCTGCGTCGTTCTGGCTGTCTGACGTCCCCTGGAGTTAAAATACAAAGACAATAAACTAAAAGCCCTATTTGTGAAATACAAGGTTATCATACACTCAGTATTGGATGTAATATTGCATTAATTTATGTCATGCAACATCTGCCCTGTACTCACTCAAAATTTTTAATCTTCAAACCAGAGGGTGAATAACACAAAAGGTGCTTTGAAAGTTAATCAAGCGACGACAGACATACAAGTCTTTGGAATAATCCTGCAATTACAAGAGAGGAGGGAGGGAGAGAGGGTGGGGAGAAACCTGCTAATCACTCAAAATGAAGCAGGAATTATTTTGTGGCACCCATATGAGGACAGTGTAATTCTTTGCACTGGACATCTGTTGCTGACAGAACTGACAGAAGCACTCGGCTCATCCGAGCGTAAACAAATGAGGGAAAACAGAGGATCTTAATTAATCTGTAGAAGGTTGAAGTAAAATAAGTGATGTCAGTTTGAAAAAAAAAAAGCATGAGTCGCATTCGGAAAAAAATGTGAAAAAAATGACAGATTTTTTCCAATTTTTTTCCTGCTTATTTGTATCTGTATTTTACTCATTGTCATTCTCATGTCATTTTGATGGATTGATTCATCCAATAATATAGGAAATGGTCAAATAAAATTCTGCATATTTCGATTACGGCAATGAGCATGTTATTGAATAATACTGAGTGTTAATTTGCAATGTTGGCTGCAGAATTGGTGTGCATGGGAAGTAATTTTCCAACGTAAAAGCTGCCATTTTCAGCAAGATATTTGGCCTTACAGTATGAGAAATACTTAAGATTAATGATCAAAAGCACTGGCCTAGAGACACAAAAATCTTGCTAGATATGAAGGTTTATCTTTTATTGTGGTTAGTTACAATGGCGTAGAACAGCATTTTTCCAAGTGACTTCATAGTGGACCACTAGGGGGCGCCGAGGGGTCCTCAAAGTTGAAGGGAAGATAAACTCGGGACTACTGTATGTTTACAAAAATTAATTGCATTACAAATCTTAATGCATTTAAATCTTAGTAATTAATTAACTGAAGTTAATATGTTAAAATCTCTGCCGTAAGTCTTGATTTTTTTTTTACTTGACTCTATCAAATAACATTGATGGAGTCACATGTGATGTGAGCATCAAGTAATAAGATAAACTTTTCCCCAAGCTTAGTACAGGACTCAAAATATTCCTACATGTTCCTGACCAAAACTTTGGGGCACAAATTCTTGTTTCCAGTAACGTGTCCCTCAGTGGGGTTATTTGTGCTGTGCATGGCTTATTTTGGTGCCTGAGTCTAATCAGGTAATTTCAGGCTCATCTTTGATCAAAGCACTGGTATTTTACTATGGACTGTGGCCATCTGAAAATGTGGCATCCATTTTGCACGCAGACTTTAGGGTAAACAATAGACAGTATCTCAGTAGAAGCCACAAAGATTTATGACAGGGTCATGATCACTTGTTTCACGATTAGGAGTATATATAACAGTGCAAAATGCATCTCCTTTTAGTGCTTCCATCCACACTCGATCCTCTCCACATCTCACCACTACCAAATTCAATATCGTGCCATATTTAAAAAGAAAAATCAACATTTAAATGCACCTGACTGCACTGAAACATAATCCTTTTTTATACCCGATCCATTAACTTCTTGAAGCAAGGATTTTCACCTTACTCAGGTTTGACCACTTGTGAAAATTATTTCATAATGGACATTGATTGTAATAGCTTTATTAAATTTCTTAAATTGGAGCTTCCAAGGGAAAAGTGAAATACATCAGATGTGCAAATCCACTTTAAAAAACAAAGAATTGTTTCACAATATCCCCGCGTGTGAAAACTGAGTCATTTACCACTCAGGTCAATGTGTCATTATTAACAGTTCATATAAATGTCAGGAAGGTGGAGAGAGGGCCCCGCTGTGGACACGCACAGAAAAGTCATGATGAAGATAAATGGTATAAAATATCTTTTTTTCATTAAAGCCACAGGCATAACAGGATCCAGGCTCAGGCAGTGTATACAGTGATAACCTTTATTGCCAGGTTTGCATATAGTGCCTACAGGTCTACTAACAATAATTATAATAATAATATTAAAAACATATCACAAACGTGACCTCAAATCATCAGATATCTGGAACTTTGTATTGAACGATGTAAACAGAAATATAAATCAACACAATAGATAATTTGTCATCAATCTAAATATTTATTTTAATATTACAAAATTAACCTAACAAGATCTTTTAACCTGCGGTTTGAATAAGCAAAAGCCTGCTGGCTGCAAATGTGCCACTCAACCAAAACTCTCGCATGGGGCAAAGAATCTGTTCACATATTGAAGTGAAACAAAGAGTTCTGGGTGTCGTCGAGCGACGCCTTGGCATCCCTTTGCTTTCTGCGATAACTCATCAACAACAACGTGATAAACGTCAGACGAACAGACCCACTCAAAACGAGCTTCTGGCAAACCACAGAGAGCTGACCACAGAGCGCCGCTTTACTTTTTCGCCGTTTCCTTGTTAGGAGATTCATTCATTGCTGACAAAGATCTCCTCACGCACAGTCGCAGCACAGCACAGTGCAAGTTTATCATGACAAAACGAGTTTAATAAGCCAACGGATTTGTTATGCCACCATCGTTTAATGAGATGCGGGGAAAACACAGGAATTGGGAAATAAAACTGCAGACTGAAAACCAGCAAGAATGTTTTAGCCTCATAAGAAGATGCTCAAGTTGGTTAAAAGTGTGGCAATTAGACTAATTATGTTTTTATGTAGGGTTGTGCAATTAGGCTGTGGGCGAGCTTCAATCTGCCTACCAAATTAGTGTTGTTCTCTGCTTTGCCGCTCAAATTATCCACATTATTGTTAACATATCAGGCTATTTTAAGACCAGCGGTGCGATTTAAACACTAGCCACGATATCTCTCTCTCTCTTTCTCTCTCTCTCTCTCTCTCTCTCTCTCTCTCTCTCTCTCTCTCTCACTAATCAGGAAAGGAATAAAATAGATACAGTATTAATTGTTTTTCAGGAATTTACGTTCACAGCTTTGTCTTAAAAAAACGTAAGCTGTTAAAATGTGGTTAATGTCTGTGTCTTGGTGAACACGTTTTAAAGGAAGAACATGACTAAAGAGGCAACAGCCTTGCACGAGAATAGTTAACAAGACACTTTCTTCGACTCTGTCATGTTTCAGACACATGAATATTTCACAATTGTCTACAAAATGTAGCCCGACAAATTCAGCTAAATTACTGAAAATAACTGTGAACCAGCTCGTTTAATGTTCCCCCTCATCCCTGTCTGGGCAAAACGATAAAGCAATTTGTACATTGAGTCTTAGCACAACAACAATTTTCACCAAAGCACTGCATCACCGTTAAGTTCAACTTTCTAAATATCAAAAATGTTCATTACAATGATCTCTGCTGAGATCAAATCCACCCTGTTAATCTGTAATTAACTGTACCAAAAGAAGAGAATATCTCCTTATATAAATATCTATTTATATACGCCGTCGCTTAAATAGTAATTCGACTGGATTTAAGATTCCAGCTTTGATAATGTTTGTTTTTTTTCTTTCCGGTGTCACTTTCAGAAGACTCAATCATCGCTGCGTAAGCAAGAAAACTCGGCTGTTAACACCGAGATCTTTTTTCTTCCAGTTTAAATGACTCTTTATTGATATACAGCCCTGTTCATCAGGATGGCACTTGTCCTTTTCACTATTCTGCTGACTCTTCCATCCTGCTGACCCGTCGTATTTATTTGTCTTTTCCTTTTTGTATCCCTGACTTGACTGTACCGCACTTGACAGGTTTGAGCTTTGCTGTCCAATATTTTGTTCTTTCATAGCCATCTACCTTTCCTCCCACCCCCCTTTATTCTTTTCAGTCTGTTGCCTTTGGTTACCTTCCCGGTCTAGAACCAATTCTCATAACTTTCAAAATGATATTAACACTGCTGAGATGACATACACAATATCCTTTAAGAGGCACTTTGTGACATTTTTTTGTTATTGTGATCCTCTTACTGACTCCTTCTACATAAGAATACTCCCAGTTTTGAAGTAGCTCCTCCAGTTGCCTCAGAAGAATAAATTCTCCTGTTTGTCGCTGGGTTGATATCCCTTAAGAGAGTGAGGGAAAAAAAAACATCCTTGCCCTTGTGATGACTGGACTTGTAAAGCTTAGTACGCACTTCATGTCGCAGTGGTGCAGCTCAGTAAGAGTAAGACCACCACAGATCCCCCTTTCACTGCTACCGTTTTCTGTTATTCATGTGTGGGTTTTTTTTTCCCCCAGCGTTTTGTCTAACAACACCATGGCTGACATCAGTTTTTCTGCCTCTTTTATATGTATGATTGCTGTTTGATTTGAATGTCAAAAGCAAAAGAACCACAGAGGCGTCCACCCCTTGCTGTTCTATAATTACAGGATCTCTCCACACGGTCGTGGCATAACCTGTTGTATGGATGGGGCTTTTTTATTTATTTTTTTTGTTCCAGAACACTAAATTGGCTTTAAGTGAGTGGAACTAAGAATAAAATATTTGAAAAAGCTTGCTGTAAATACTGAATCTTTCTCTGTTTGACTCCATTTACAAGAGGCCTGGTGACATGTATATTTTAATGGTTTTATTAGCTTAAAAGGGTGCTCTGTTTGCATTCAGGCTGTTCAAAACTGCACTTAAGGATCAGCATTTTATGTGAAATAGCATCCTGATAAATAGACTGTAGCTTAATAGACTAAGTACATGAAAAAAATTGTTTTGTTATTTCAGCATTTTATTAAGACAGACTAAAACACATGCCTGAGCTAATTTTTTGTGCATCAAATAGATTAAAGCACATAAATAATTACAAGGCAGTATTTTTCCAGGTACATTGTGCCATTTTATTGCACAATCAAGTAACTCTGTTACTTTCAGATGAAAATGCAGTAAATATCAAACGTTACATTAAAGTAAATTTGACTTCAATTGGCCTCTGTCTCTTTAAGAAACTCCTGCGCTTTCTTTGTCTCTGCCTTCAGCATATCATCACAACAATGCTTGTCCATTATGCCATTTACAACTGAGAAACTCAGCAGATGTGCAGTTGCACCAGGTGTTTGCTAATTGCCGCTGCCACTAGTCTGGAGGAGCTGAGTGGGGAAGACCCAGGCAATGTGCGGGCTTTGAGGTGAAAGGTCAGCTTGAGACTGCAGCTCCGAGGAGGAATAAGAGGCACCTTGAGGGAGCAATCACCCCCCCAGCCCCCCGCTTCCTCCCCAAATACCTTAAACATAGGTTAAAGAATCAAAGCAGAAGTCCATGTATGTTTCTGATGAGGAAATAACATTATATGGTTTCATTTGAATTCCAAAAGAGTCAATTTTACATAATAAATTGTAAAATTGTATCAAAACAAATCGAGGAATAAATAAGCAATGTCATGATGATATAGGACATATTTTGGTTTGAATGAAAACCAAAACACTTACAAGAACAGGATATAAAAACTCAACAAACACAGCAAATTATAGCTCACAATCCGTGGACAATTTTTGAATTGAGCCGAATGGGTCACTGCTCAGGATGGCATTTTCACTTAATGAACTGAACATTAGTGCTGTTGACCCAAGGCTGCATGGTTGTTTTATGGCCAAACTCTTGACACATTTTCACCACAACTTTATTCCTGTGCTGTCCCTTAGTTTTCATGATGGTGCTTTCTCACAAACCTCTGAAGCCTTGACAGAAAAGCTGGATTTACACTGAAATTGAAGTAAACATAGGAAACTCTACCTACTAATTAGGTGACTTCTGAAGACAGCTGGTTGCCTTGGATGATTTTTAGGGGTAACAGTGTAAACCGGGCTGAATACTAACACGCACATCACACTTTTTGACCGTCACATAATCAAAATACAACACAGAGCTGGTTTGTGGTTCTAATGTGATAAAATGTGAGAAACTTCCAAGGGTGTTAATACCTTCGATTTCGATTTGGAAACTTTGTCGCTATCTCAAATAAACGTTATTTATTACAGGGCGGTAAAAGATGAGGCACAACATTTATTGTCACATATTAGGATTCCGAGTAGCAAGCAGCGCTCTCTCCCTGTTCATTCATTAATTTTGCGTAGCCCAATAAAACAAAACACAAGCCTCCTTCCCGACCATAACTGTCATCTTTGTAAATACCCCATCAGAATTTAATCTTCATTTTAAACTTTGCTTCCGCTGAGGATTGGGTCATTCGCGGGAGACACTAAAGAGTGACCCCCTCCGGCGTAATAAAGCAAGGTTGTATTTGACGAGTCGTCAAAGGAGACGGAGCAGATGGGTGGAGGATAGCATGGGTGGCATAAATCGTCCGCTCCTTTTTCATGTATGATGCGAGTGCCCTTGGTTACCTAGTAACTCTCTTCTTTCTCCCTCCGTCTCCTGTTGGCTCGCGCTCCCGCACACTCGGGAACGCGCGGCGCGATCCCGCGGTGCTCGCGTTGTTGAGCCCGAGAAGAGTCAAGGCGAAAGCGTCAAAACGCACCGGGACTTGAAGGGGAGCTTCCCGCTGGAGTAAAAACAACAACGAAAAATTTAAAAAAAAAATTAAAATTAAAAAAAAAAACATTGCCTTAATGGCGTGGGAATCCGTTAGCGTGAGAGCAGAGAGAGGACAATGTTCGCTTCGCAGGAAGGTTATTCACTAAAAACATAAGCTTTGTGCAGAATACAAGGATATTTGGAGTACACTGACTACAACTGCAAGTGAAGATCCCGAGACGGTCAAACATAGTCCCGGCTTTTTTTTTTTTTGTTTTGCTTTTTTTTAATTATTATTATTTCTAAGAAAGACATGGGGAAATTTTCACCTCGGCAAAGCAGGTGAGTCATTTTAAAGATACTTGGGTCTGTCTGTGTGCTGAGCTGAGCGATTCAGGAGGATGCAGGGAAACTGGCGGTCGCCTTTAGATATACGACTTTCTATTTTTTCCCCTCTATGAGACAGAAGAGTTGTATATCGTAACGCTACGTAGAACCTGCCCTGCAACCAGAGCATATACACACACCGTCTACACGCTTGGGATTTTATTTATTTATTTTAATAGACTTTGTTTTTTATTTTATGTTCGAAACAAGAATTAGGATGCTGATGCACGTTTTTGCCCAGATGTGCGTTTGTTGCTTCCGACGGTTCACAGCTCGCTGTCGGCGTCGATGCGGTAAATTTAATGTTCTGTGGTATAAATGTGCAGGGCACTTGTTACTTAGGCATAAAGACATCTTGTGCGTGTGATGGAGCGATGACGCGCAGGCTTTCTGTCAATGCTCTGGCTGGAAGAAGAAGAAGAAGAGGAAGAAGAAGAAGAAAAAACTAGGATAGACTTGAGGAATTTGAAACAAATGGATGCAATTATGACTTAGATTTCTGGGATTCAGTTTGGGTTCCCAACATTCGCTTTTCCACAACACTAGTAAGGAGAATAGGGTCTGACACAATTTTACATATGGAAGTCTATATATATATATATAGATAGATCTATATATATATATATATAGATATAACTTATTTGAGGGAAGCTAAATATTCATCCCAGGTGGTCTAACTTAGAGTCACTTAGAGCTCTATAATAAATGCATGTGATATTTGACCTGAAATCCAGTAATATTTCAGAACTTATCTCTCCTGTTTGGCCAACTAAACTGGTCATTTAACTTGTTCTATTCTCATCTTTTGGATTCTTCAAAATGCTGCACAAATTGGTCTGAAGAAGAGTCTATTAATCAATGCAGGCCTCATATATGTGGGTGTGTGTGTGCGTGCGTGTGTGTGCCTGAAAGTGTGATATTCCTGGAGACATGACACACGCTCAGAAATAAGTGGTCCAATTGTAGTTGGTGGCAAAAAAAAGGAATAATTAACTGTCTGAGAGTTGAATTCCAAAGAGGGAAGAAGAGGAAGTGAAAAATGTCATACAAGAGTTGTCATGGTGATAAGTTGAATAAGCAAAGTGTCCCTGAAGCCCGAGCATTTAGGAAATAATCCAGCCTTTTATTCGCCTTGCACGGCACTCTCTTGATGAAAGAGGCTCTTAATTGGGGATGATAACACACACACACACACACATATGGAATTCCTGGTTCCTCTTGCATATATTTAAAAGCAAGTGCTGGATTTTGCATGAGGACTCTTCAGTTTTTTTTGTTGTTTGCAAGCAAAATGTGTTCATTTATATTGTATGCTGCTCCACCATATCATGTGAGGGATTATGCATGCTGCTGCTGTAGCTGCTTGTTAATTCTCTTTCTCTCTCTCTTTCTCTCTCTCTCTTTTTTTTGGCCCTCTGTATTTGTATTCCAGCCCTGCTGTTTCAAGTTCCCCTGCTGTTTTAATATCCACTTTTCACTCTTTTCGTGATTTTTATTTATTTATTTCTTGTTCTTGGATGTACTTGAGCTGTGGAACAATCACGGGCCGCTTAATTTACGACGAAAAACGGAGCTTTCGGTCTGAGCTGTGGGAGAGTAATTACAGGGAGCGCGGCTCGCTGAATGTGTTCATTTGCTGTAGCCAGATTACACCGGAAAGGCCGGGGCCATCGTGATGCGGTCAGTGTGTGATCGCAGACAGGCGTCAACACACTCCTCCCGGAGACACAGACACTCCTCTCAAAGTGAGGCGTGGAGTCTGTTGTTTACCCATGTGCGTCTCTGGGCAGCTCATGGAAAGCTCAGCGAGACTCTTTGTCTGCTGCAAAGGTCAGCAAGGCTTCTTCCTGACCTGAAGGGAATACACCTGGGCACACCTTGGCTTGGCTTAACATGGATGGGCGCCACTCGCTGGTTTTTGGCCAGAGAGGCCCCTTGTTGTATCTCTGCCTTCGCTCTCTCTTTCAGCATGCACACGTCGTTGCTCTCGAATCCAGAAACAGGCCGAGGTGTGCAAAGCTCGTGTCATCCTGCAGAGGACCACCGGTGCACATATGAGAGCGACTGCACAGATTATTTGTGTTTTCTAATATTCTTTATTGTGCTCGATGTGTTGCCTTGATAGAAGCAGGAGCATGAGATGAATAATTTCCCAAACGGTTTTCCTCTGACCTTCTGAAAGTATGTCTAATCACAACATATTCCTGTAGCTGCAGAGGTTGTCATAGCACTGTTTTCATGATTAACTTTAAGAAGGTAAAGGAGGAGGTTTCAAGGTTCAGGGATCAAGGTTTACTGAAGGTTTGAAAAGTTCCTCAGTCCTCCATATAATTTCTGTAGTTTATGGTGTGTTAAATCCCAGATAAAGTTCTTTTCTGTGCATTGCCATAGGGTCCACCAGGACTCCCCATGAAATTTGCATACAGGCCAAATTATTGTGACCGTACAGACAGACGCAACACTTCTCCCATTCAAAGCAGTGGTGCCAAACACACGTCTGCTGAAGGCAGAAGTAGAAAATCAGCAGTGATGCTCACTTTTTAGAAGAAAGTTTGGAAAAATGTGCTGTTTTCCCCATTTGCAACATGTGTTTCTCAGGGGACATGACACTTGCACTGCATTGACACCCTTTACAGAAACAATCTTATTCTTTCCCTTTAGTTTTTTTTCTCTTCTCATTTGAAGACTCAACATATCATTGCCCCATGTGAGGCTGGAGAGGAATTAATCTCGGTATCTGAGTTGATGTAGGGCACATGCTTGTCGGCAAACCGAAGCACAATAAGGTCTTAATACAGTGTTGCCCCACCCCAACATATTGCTGCGAACTCCCGGTCAGCTATAGATGAATGAGAACAAGTGTTTTTCTCATGCTTACAGAAAATAACAATACGACTGTAGAAATATTTCCGTTTATGAACAAACTGGATAGTAAATCAAAGGAGCTCCGCCCTTCACCCTAATGAAACGAAAGGTGATTGTGGGGTTTCTTAAAACTTATAATTCACTCTGTAATACTCAATAAGTTATGTATATTTTTATATCATATCAAACGGCACAATGACCCATGTATCACTGTAAAAAAAACAATATTTAAATTTTGCTCATACAGAGTTTTTAAACATCAATTTGGGTTCTTTTAAATGGCTGCGAAACCAGAGATTTATTAAGAAGAACAAATCTGCCTTTCACTTACTTGGCAACTCTTGGATATCTATTAATATCGCCACACCATAACTGTAGAAGAGGGACCTATGATAACACAAAACACAAGCAGCAAACTCTTGATTCTCTTTATTGCTGCAGAGATATTGAGCTACCTCACCCATATCTAAGATGAATCATGATGACATAGTTGGTGGGATTTCTGGTAAAAGTGAAAATCAGAATTGTTTGGTTCAATACGGGGATTTCAAGCATTTCAGCAGATTACTACCCTGGAAACAGCACTTTCTTTTTTTTTCCCAAGCCTCCCTCTTTGCCATCCTCTTTTCAGCTTTAACTGGTTTTATCTCTATTTGCCATCGTTGAACTCTCACAACCTGGCAGCAAATGCACTGGGCTTTCGGAGGGAGGGACGCATTTGTTGGCACCACTGGTAAAAATGTGTAAAAATCCTGACAATATATCATTGTTTTATTGAAGAAGCATAATCCTCTATTGGAGAAAAATTCCATCTTAATTAATGTCAAGAAAATAAGTTTTTGTAAAAAATAAAACCATCAGTGACAATTAATATTTTGTACAACTCCTTTTTGCCAATATGGCCTCGTCGTCTATAAATACAAAGAGAATGGTCTTCAGTTTTTGCACAATCTGTTTCGATCATTCAGAATAATCCTGTTCTCTTTTGTCTTTGGCTCATTCTGCAGTTTTTCCATATGACTGAGGTCTGGGGACTGAGAGGGTCAGGAATAATGATTGATTTGATGTCTGGTGAACCGTTTGTATGTTGATTAGCCCAAATGGTTTTGGGAAGTTATTTCTGACAGAATCCAGTAGATTTCCATTTAAAATATTTTGTTTATTGTATGTGTGTGTGTGTGTTTTTTTTTTTTAAAGTTTGCAATAACTTTTCTTTTAGCTTAATATGGCTTTAGGAAGCAAAACAGACACACAGCGTCACAGATTCTCCTCAAATCTTCACCAATGAACTGCTTTTCTTTATGTTTCTCATTTCTTTTATACTGCCTGGTGTGTTTGTTTGTCAAAACGCTGAATTCATATTTATTTCTACAGTTCCAGTTAAAGCCATAGTAGAGTTTAGCAAATTCGACACATTTAGATTTTCTTATAGAAGAAAAGAGAATAATTTTTTTTGGCGTTGCTCTTTATAGGCATGTAGATAGTTTCTGCTGGCCTCTTTAACCATCTGGCTCACTGTGTGTGGTGGGAAAATAAATTTGGATCATTGTCCACACCAGTGGCCTTTGACTAGAAATCTAAACTTCGGTGTAATCTCAAGGGAACAAAAGAATCATAATTGGACATCCCTCCACCCTCTGATTAGCTTTAAAAAATAAAATAATGCATTTGAAATGCTTGAAGTTAATTTATTTTCAGTAGAATCTTTGAGTAACCAATATTTGTGCCACTGACGTTATTTCTTAACATTTGATTTGAACAGTGGATTTAGCATATTTTGCCCTCTGTGTAAATTTACTCGACTTAAAGTTAAGCATTTTCTAAATTTTTCAGTCTGAGATCAAGCCTCAGACAATAAATGTGCCATGCATTTTTTTAATACTTTGGTCATACAGATTTATAATGATTAAAAGGAAAAGTTGCAAGTGAAAATTAAATTAAATTCAATGCTCGCTCAAGCTCGAGCACCTGACTTGTCCCTCGCAAAAGACGTGTCTGTTCCGTGACTAATGCAGGAGGATCAACTTGTCTCTTCGTATTTGCTCGTGAGGATGTGCCTCTGTCACCATCGAATCGCACCTATGGTGACAAAAATTCTCGAAAAACACAGAGGAGCTCCTCTCTGGTGGGGTTGTTAATAATGTATCAGACATAATTGTTTAAACTGTTGAAAAGATGGAGGGATCTTTGTGTGACTAACAAAGTGATTTTGGCCTCAGGCACAAAGAAATGCCTCAAGCCTGCTGCACATAACATATTTAACAGCGATATTACATTGTTCGTGGCCCAAAAACATCTCCCCTGACTAACAGGTTTGTCTGCCAAAGACCAATGTCTGCTTAGTAAACAAGATTCTTTTGGACATCGCCTTTCTAACTACAAAGCAGATGTCACACAGTATGTCTCCGCTCGGTGTCTGCCAGAAGTTATCCACTTATTAATTATTTATTAATTAGGCTATTTACACTCAATAACACACAGCCGGAGCACGCTGGGTTCAAATCGGAGCCTTAGCCAGACACGCAGCCGCAGTCAGGGGCTACTGTTGATCGCGCCACTTTAGAAAAGAAAAAAATGACTTGGAAAATAATTTATGCGGCACTGGGAGGAAGGCAGTTCACGAAACTACAGACTCTCTGAGGCAACGGCGCACTTCTGGCTTACATATGCTTAGTTTGTGATAAAGCCGAGCTCATTCATTCATGTCATCCTCAGAACAAAGAAAAGACCATTTCCTCTGGTGCAAGAATCAATCCAGTCAGGCAATGTGTGCATGTTTGTTTATGTTTGCCCTGCTTTACTTAAAGAAACGGCTGCACTTTGGTGATGCTGTGACTGTGAGCTTACGAGAGACTTAAGGCAACCGGGACCTGGGCGTTAAACACTGCTGGTTTGTTTCGGATTTATTCAAAGCACCTTAAAGCGTCAGTGACGCAATTGTGAGGCACTGAATTGTGTAGAGACAACAAAGTCCACATGGATTGGTAGGTTGCTTTCATTCACCTTTTTGTTTCACCGGTGCTTGAGGTTTAGTTTGGTTTAAACATATTTAGGGGCGATGGACGTAGTCCAGGAGGTGGTGACAGAAGTTTATCCTGTCACCAGCGGGTAGCCAGTTTGAACCCCCCACTCTGTGCGTCTCAGTCATTGTGTCCTTGGGTAAGACACTTCACCCACTTTCTTGCTGGTGGTGGTCAGAGGGCCTGGTGGCACTGGTGGCACGGCGGCGTCGCCTTCTGCCAGCCTGCCCCAGGACAGCTGTAGCTACAATGCAGCTAATGACATCACAACGTGTGAGTTAATGGGTGAATGCTCTGGATTCCTCTGGATTTGGGAAGGGAGCAGGTCATTTAGCATATTTAATCATTGAGATTTGGTTGAAAATTCTTGGGATTTACCACAATACTCTGCTACATTTAAAAGGTAATGTTCTGTTTACCTCTGTTTTGATTTGGAAGGGCAAAAGGTTTCTGACAAAATGCAATACAAAAAACCAGCAACCTAACAACAATCTACAAGAATTTATAGTTCACCCAGAAATTCCAGCCACCAATGTGTGGAAAACAACAAAGCATCAGACGGTAGACGAAAGGAAAAAAAAAAAAACTTGTTCAGTGTTAAAATCTTGATTATTTTTCACATTTACTCAACAATAAAACTATTACCTTCTGTTAAAGTTAATGTTTACTCTTTAATCCAGCACATCTCATATGTTATTCTATTATTTGGTTCATTTAAAAAAAATTAAACTGTTCAGTGGCAAAACACCTTGTTTTTGATATAACCAACAATAAATAAGCATAACAACACAGCAAACAGCCTTACACTTTGTTTAGTTCTTTTTTTTCTTTACAAAGTTGGACTTCCTCCCAGTCATTTAGAAGTAAAATTTTGACCAGAAAGTTGATCAGATTGTGGGGTAAAAGCTCCATCTTTATAAGTGGATTTGTGCTTCTCTTAAGTGTGATTTTATTCCACACTGATCTTCACATGTCACTCTGACATTCACTGCTGTCTATTGCTTTAATCAGCGACTGGTATTTTTGTCCATGCGGTAGTTTCCGAAGGACACTCTCTTCTCCAATAAAGAACAAACAAGGTTTCAGAAAGATGCATTAAATCAGTTCATTTCTCTGATATCTGACTCAGCTTATTAATCAACATGGCTTCCATAAATCCATCCTCCGTCTGCTGAAGATCCTTTCGGTGAGGGTGTATAAATTTCTCTTTCTTTCCTTAAACTTTTAGTACTATGCTTTAATCACCATTTTAAAAGCCCAACATTTTCTTCAGACCGCTGTGAGTGTGGCCATCTGAGGGAGATCCAAGTCTTGGCTCAGTGGGTCATTTCCACACAAGCAGACTGCAAGCTGCAGCGATCAATACAGTCTCTTTCTGTCACTTTTATAGTAAATGTCCCTGTAAAGGGTTGGGAAACTCTTAGTTTGTTAGGCAATAGGCTCGTTCGTCGATCACGTCCTCGTGTGATCAGCTGGAGCTGAAAAATAAACTGTAACATTTCATATTTCTACTGCAGAGTTTATCCAAATTCTGTTTCCCTTGTGTTTCATTCCAAGCCCTGTACCTCCGTCTGTTTCGCAAAACTAGTGGAATAATTTTTTGTGCTTGGATGCTTTCTGTAATAAGCATTTTTAACGACTATAAAAATAAGGAAAACTGTTTCCTTTATAGATTTTGTATTTTTTTTTACTTTGGTGCTCTGGAGTGCTTAGTTTAATGTATCGCAATTTGTTAGATATTGATTTATAATTCCCCTCAAGGGAGGGGGAGGTGAAAGTGTATGAGTAACGATGTTATATTTGGCATTAGTTAGACAAGAAGAGCAGAGAAAGAAATACAAAAATTGCCTTATTTAGAGAAAATTGTGGCCTCAGAGTTATTACTCTGAGGCCACAAGAAAAAAGGGGAAATTGTGCCGAATCAATGGTGAGAAATTGTCAAAAAATTTTATCCTCCTTTTTTTTTTTTAAAAAAAAAGACAGTTGACAGAGCCTATTTTTATCAGCTATTATGCCAGAGAGCAAACTGTTGATCCTTAAAAGGAAAGCTGTGGTACAGCTGACCTAAAAACCTACAAATTTTAACACAAGGTCAAAAAACGCAAACAGGATCCCATGGATTTCATTCTCAAAAACATCCACATGAGACTTGCCAGCTTATTTAACCCTTAAAATGGCTGTCATCTAATATTAGAGTCAAATCTGCTATTGAACAACTTTAGCAGTTCACCCTTCCTAAAGAAACAGAGCTAGGCGAAGCTCCGCATGTTTGTTTTCAGAAATTACTTGTTAATCCGGATGATTCAAATAGCTTTTTTTTGTTTTGTTTTACTTAATCCACTCTGAAAGGTGACAGGGAGTCAACAGTTTTTAATTCCAGGGATGAGCGTTACTAGTCAGGTGAGGCCGATGTGGCACAGTTTGACTTCCTCTTGTCATATTCCCTCCGGCTTCTTATCCCTCTAAGCGATCGCAAAGCCTCTCTCTCTCTCTGTCTCTCTCCTCATTTTCTTAACATGGAGTGATTATTGTGTGGGTCTGGCAGGACACGGAGACAAGGGGCCGTCTAATTCATGGGGTAAATTAGTGCAGATAAGGCCTGAGTCAGTACCTTCAGCCTACCATAGATCCCCTGGGGCAGACTCTTAAGGAGCTTAGTAAAAGCCTGTCGTATGAAGACATGACATGGAGCTGGCTAAATGGGCTACGTTGGAGTGTTTTCCATCAGCCTAATATTTATATATGGGTCACTGTCGTTCAGGCTTTAATCCCATTCCAGTTATTCAGCCTTGATTTTTAAGTCGGGAGTTTTGGGAAAATACAACATTATGATTAAGAAAGGTGGAAGAGGAGTCTGTTTGTGAGACCCTAATGTAGCCATGCATTAACTGACACAACACCGAGGGTCCACTTATAAGGCTATATTCTGCAAAAAAAAATATGAATCTGTGCCACCAAATCAATACCGAGTTCTGGTTTATCCCACAGCAGAAGAACAAGGAAGGGTCACATTCACATTCACATTCACTGGGGAAACAATTAAAAGCTTCTCCACACTGCTGCAGCTTTCTTCCTTTTCTCTTTTTTTATTTTTTTATTTTCAATTTCACCCATTTTCCTTAATTTTTCTCTTGGGTCTTCTGGCTCGCGTGTCTGTTCTGCTGTTGAGAAATCACAGACGCTGGCCTCTAAGTCTCTTCCAGCCGGAACGACAAAAGGCCATGTCAGGTCCTCATGATGGATGTGGGGCCATGCAAAGTGGAAGGCAAAATGACGGATAGGACACCAGACTTGCAGGCGTGTGTTCGACGCATAATGCTGACAGATTACAGATTTAAATATTTTAGATCTCGCAGAGCACATGCTGCTGGTGACGGAGAGAGCGGAATGACGGCCGTAATGCCACAGATTAATAGAGATCCTTCCTTTTTTCCCATTCGTACATTTATTACCGCACACAGAAACTTTTTTTTCTCTGATGCAGCTAGTTGGCCAGCAGATAACCCTTCTGTCCTTATTTCACATTTATTTTTTTCTCCTTTCTTCTGCTTTGGCTTTTACTTATTTAAACAACAAAAGTCAGTTACTTTAAGGATATCTTTTTTTACTTTTTAAACTAAATCTGTGTTAAATTTATTCTCAAGGTAACTTGTAAATAATGCAAAGAAACTTTTACTTTAAGCTACTAAGCTAAACAACTGCTCTCTGTCTTAAAATGCTTTTCACTGAGTCTATCACCCAACACAATGGCCACTCATTTACTGCATCTCTTCCATACCGAATACCAGTACAGCTGCTAGCAGCGTTTGCGTCACTATCTCTAGACTTGCAATTAAGAAATTGCCTGAGACACTTTCTTCTGTCTGGATTTAAAATCTTACTGAAACTGCCTCAGCTTTATAGTGGCCACCTACACCTTGCACAGTTTTTAAAAAAAATATATGTATTTCCAACTCTGCGCACACCTTCCTGTTACAGCTGGAAGACGGAGTCTTCCTGAACTTGAAAATCTGACATGTTATGCTAGCGTTTAGCATTCGTCAACAACTCATAGGCAGAAGTAAGAGCGTTGCGCAACATAAATAATCAGCCAGCATGAGCATAGTGCGCTTAATAGTAAACCATAATTTAACAAAGCTTTGAGGCAAATAATTTACCTGGAGCAATTTTAGTAATCATTCGAGGAATCGTTACAGCCCTATGCAATTTTAAAATCTGAAGTTTATGAAGCAAGTAGATTTTATAGAGTTGATATAATACAAAAAAAACTAACTTAGGGTTTGATGTTATTAATTTTGTTTTCAAAATCCTAATCTAACGTTTGTGACAGCAAAACAAAAGTCCCACCTCAGGTCATTATATTCCCTAAATTTCTGACTAAATCTGGATGAATGTCCTTGACATCTGAAGATGAACTTGCGACTGTCTTTCCATTGACTTACAGGAGACTCTGAGTTGCCTCTAAGTTCAGTACGAATGTGATTCAATGTCTCTGCAGCCATTGTGTCTTCTTCCTTTTATAAGGTCACTGTTTTAGCTTCGGCTCAGAGACTGGAACAGTGTCTTGTGACCAGAGGTGGTTGGCTTCCCAGCCATGCAGGAAAAAATGTGAGCGTCTGAGAAATGGCGGGGGCGTGATGAGCGCTGAACAGCTGAAGTGCTCCAGAGCAAGGCACCCTCTTTCTTACTCGCCCCACAGCTATAGTTACAACACCCTGGAGAGCATCAGATAAGGCTTTTTATTCTCTGCCTGCATGCGCTCTTTGTCTTGTTCTCGGCATGTTTACAGCTTGTAGAGGGGAGTAGACGAGGTTCCCGCTTGGGTTTAAAGAACGCCTTGTAAAACGTTATAATTCTTAAAACAAAAAGCTGCGTACAGTTAACGAGTAACATATAAATCAAAACTTACTCAGAGGAACACGGGTTTGAAATGTTTCAAAGTCGAAGACTTTCCTTTACAACATTGTAAACACTCCCTTCCTAATAGGGCTATCTTCGATTTATTTTGGAGCTGAAACGCAGACCTGCCCCTGACTGTTGGTTATTTATATCTCTTGCCATCTTGGCAAAGCCTCCTCATAGACTTCGAGAAGAGAGAAATTACTTTATCAAGCTCAGGGTCCATCTGTGCCCATATTCCCACCAAGAGGAGCCATTTCAAACTATTACAGCTTTCTTCCAGTGATACCATCATCATGCTACATCTTTTTCTGAGGACAGGCTCTAGGAAATTGACTTGATATTTATCTGACAACAACACCGAGGAAGAAAATTAGGTGAGGGGTCTTTTGTTTCTTAGATGTAGCATTTCGGTTTAAATGACAGGACGCGTCCTTTCTTTCACGAACCCTGAGTGATTATTCAAATCTGTTTGAAATCTGAAGAGAAAATAAGACGTGAAATCAGGAAAGGAAAGATGGCGCCTTTGACTTGATGCGTTCTCTTTGATTTGCTGCTGCTCATTACAATGACACAGATCAAGACTCACCTGAAAATCTGGGTCATTACAGAAATAGCCTTTTGACTTACTCTCCGAAGATGGCTGCTCATGATGCAGCGGTCGCTCTAGGTCATTATGACAGCGGCTTTGAGTTGAAAAGTAAGGTTGAAGGGAGGAGCTTTGGGTTAGGCTTTCACTTTTTAAAAATCATTATTTAATTGAACTATCAATGCAGGGGAACGTAGAGGCCTAGAGAAGGCCTTTAGGCACTTTTCTGATCCTTTAAGCAGATGAGATTTGTCTGGTTTTGCTAAAATGACACAAATTATATGTCCCAAAAGCTTTTAATCACATATTATCTGCATAAAGCTGTGACTGTTTAGGGCGCTTTTCAAACCCACACTAAGTTTTTGTGGGCTAAAAGATATTAGTGGGAAACTTAAAAATAGATTTATAAGGACAATTTAGTGTGTCAAACTTTGAGTGGCTTGCAAGCATGTTTATAATCTCTCTACGTTTCACATTTTGTCATAATATAATCACAGGCCAACGCTGCACATCAGCTTGAACACCTCGTCACCACGGTGAAGCAGTAATTTGTTAGCATCAGGCTGCTCACAAAAACGGATCGAACTGATAAAAGGCAATGCTGGGAGAATATCTGCTAATGCAGAAGACGTGACTGGGAAAGAGATTCAAGTTTAATCAAGAATCCTAAACATACTGCAGGAGCCGAATGTTTACATCAAATCATATCCATGTGCTAGGATGACTTGGGCCAAGCCTACACAAAAACTAACGAGACTCTGGCTCATAACATGAAATGTAATGTTCACATATTGTTTTTATACAATTTGACTGGCTTGTACTATTTTCTATAGAAGATTTTAGTCTTTAAATCTGTGAAATTGTTGGAGACGTACCACTTGGAGGTGTAACTGTATCGAATTGGTTCAACAAACTGTTGACTGATACCAATGGCCACCTTTTTTTTAATTAAATAAAATAAAACAATGGAAACATTTCTTTCCACTTTATGATTATGTGCTACCCCGTGTTGGTTTAGACCAGTAGTTTACAGCCTGCGACTTTCGTGGCCATAAGAACAGTAGCTCAACGAATGTTTTTAAATACAAATATGATAATAACAAATGAAATTGTTATCAGTTTTTAATGGGGGTAATTGCACTAAATTTTCACAACATTAACACTAAAGTACCAGTAGCATATTTTATCACATTTTTTGTCATTAGTTTAAAAATGTAATTTTTTTTAAATAACTTTCTACAAATATCAACACTTTACAAAAGAAAATGCATGTTTCCTCTCTTTCACAAAAGTTAAATTTATTTCTTCAATTGAAAATGTAAAATAAGAAATAAAAATACAGTTTTTTTTAATAACATTTAATTTTGACAAAAATTTTAATCTCTCTTCTGTCAAAAATACTTAAGCCTTATTTAGCTGGACCTGAGGCAAAACTTTCTCTTTGAGATCAAAAAGTTTCCGGCTTCCAGGTTTAGACAGTAACATCTTTTGTAGGCTTGCTTAGGTGGCATGAATGCTTGTTCAAGGCACCGTGTGTCGACAGTGTTAACGTAAAACTAGATTTAAAAGAGTAGACTCCAGAGTTGTAGGTTTTGTTGTGGCCCCGTCTCCCCAGGCCTCTTCTGTGAATCTCAACGCTACTTAAGTACAGGTGTCGAATGACATAATGGTGGTGGGCAGCTCCGTTCCTGGAGCGGGGGAGCGAATTGATACTGTTGGATAGAAATGGTTCACTGAGAGCAGCCCGAAGTGGAGAGGGGATCATCAAGGATAAGAGGAAAGACAGAAGGAAGAGATGAGATTGAAAAGAAACAAGAGGAAAATGGACGGGGTGGAGAATGGTAAGCACGGATAAGTCCTTTGACAAGTGAGCTCTGAGCTAAAGAAAGCCATTCAGACAAAAAAAAAATAAAAATCTGCCAAGTTTGTTTTATTCATGGTGTGGACAGACACAGCTTTACTATATAGTTCTAAAGCCAACACACAAAAAAGTAAGTAGAATACAAAAGCTTCCGATCTTTGCCTTCGTCCCCGTTTCCCCCTGCTATGTGACATTTCAGTGAGGCAGATCTCCGTGTCATGTTGAAGATTATTAAATGATTCAACATTTTCTGACAGCCCAGAATTTGCTGGCATTCTCATCTCTTATTCCCTTTAATCACGTCCTCTTTGAATCCAAACCTGTTTCGCTCAATTTTGCCGTGAACCCAAAACAAAAAATCCCAGAGAAAGCCTCAACTCCAAAGCAAACTGTGACAATCAGCATTTATTGTCGAAGCTTTCTTTGGTTTCCTGGCACCTAATAATATGTTCAGTAATGGGATGTTGAATGGAGTTATTTGCTGCTGCTGTTCAAGAATAACCTTCCACCGGGATATTGAGTTTATTTCTTTGAGCCTCCCCTCAAAGACAAGCTATCTCCTAAGTCTGGAATGAATTATTTAAATGAAGTTGAAGTTTTTGTGTGTTTTACAGGCCACGAGGCATCAGAGCATAATCCATTTCAGGAGCTGCTTCATTTGATTAGATGTTGAAGGGAAAAGAAAAAAAAAAGCAAAAAGAAAAAAACATCTTCTTGAAAGTCACAAGCCAGCTTATCCACAGGCACACACTCACTTAACACAGCGCACCAGAAAACTCCTGTGGGTTGATTCTAATGATACCCGTGTGATTTATACAGCAGATGAGTTTGTAAAAAAAAAAAAAAAATAAAAGCCATAGAAGTGACCTACTAATCCAAATCTTTGCCTTTGTTTCCCATCATGTTTTTTTTGTTGTTTTTTTGAAAGAAGCACCAATGAGGGAACCTTATCACAAAAGACACTGGAAATGCAACAAATTTCCTTGGGCATTGTTTCGGCGTTCGCATCTTCGTGGCCTATATTTCCTGCATTTGGGTGCTTTTAGACACACAAATGACAAACAGTTGCATCATGGAAAGGTCTTTTTACTTAATTCATTGACAAAAAAACTAAAAAAAACAAAAATATTCAGTTCAGAATAAGCTTTAGGTTTTCTTGCTCAACTTGAATGAATTTACGTTTTCCATTATTTTCACCTGAAACTCAAAAACAAATTTCTGTCATAGATTTAAAAAAAAAAAGTCCTAAACACTGGAGCGTGGATGTAGTGGTGAAAGGCTCACGGAGGGATGCTCTATGTAATCTCGGGGCACCAGGATTGGCTCAAACCAGACTCAAAGCTGCTGTTGCAAAGAGAGGCCCAAAGACAGTAGCAAATGTTCTAAATCCCTTGTAGACACAGAAAGTTAAGACAAGCAGGGTGCCATAAAACAAAGCCCTAACCCATACATCTACACATCCCACACAACCCCTGGCACAGACATACAGCCCTTGGCATTCCTGGTTCCTCAAATCTTCTTGCAGCCAGATATTGATAGAAAAAAATAAGAAAAAAAAAGAGTAAAAATCCCACCTTGGAATTCTTTGCTTTCTAAATCATGAGCTGTCTCAGCAAAAGAAGCGATATAAACCTTATGTGCCACAATCCCACTGTAAATTTGATTTAGATTTTTTTATTTTTTTTTTTTTTTTGCTGTTGCTCTCATTGATATTTCGCTCTTTAACGCAACTTGTCCGGCAAGCACCTCGTTCTACGTGGCAACGGGAGTTTATAAGGATTTCTTGACAAAGCTGCGTCTTTTGATGAGCATTTGTTCCCTCTGGAGACAGAACGGAGTCGCTTTTCCATTAAGCGCGCAAATGCCTGCTTGAAAACAAATAAAAACAGGGCCTCTCTCATCATTAGATCTTAAGCGCTTAATCCCACACGGAGGCGGGTCCACTCTTCCATGGTAAATCTTCTCATTGTATCTAGTATATATGGATTTTCCTCCCGGAGTGTTGCTGCATGCCAAGTTGTGGATGCTGACCCCTCGAGGCAGAGGACAATCTTTGCCATCAGGAAGCTCTTTTGGGTCAATCCGAGGGGAGTGGGAAAAAAGAGTGACTTATGGACTTATGGATTAAGTGGTGAAAGAGGTCTAGAATTGAGATGGAAAAGAGCATTAGTTGTGAAAACAAATGCTTTTGTTCCTAAAAAAAACCTTGCAGAAATGCGGGTTTTTTGTGACGTTGTGCGTTGTGAGCTTTGAGTCAAAGCTGGATTTCATTCCCGCCGAGTGAAAACTCACTCTTGATTTATATCTCCTTTTTCTTCGCCTACTCATAAAAGACGCCCACGCGCGTACATGCACAAAGGAATCCTTACCTACATGCAGTATTTATTCAAGTCAGAGTTGCTGCTCACCATAGGGGTAAATATTGATAACAGCTGACGAACTTGGCATAAAAGGGTTTTTGCTTTTAGCATTTATGAAAATGGCAGGAAGGCTTTGTAATCACATGGCATTTTATACCAGGCATGCAGGCAATTTCATTGTTGTCTTTGCTCCTTGTGGAAGCTTCAAGGCTCCTCAGCGAGGAAACAACAATAGCCTCGTTGTTCTGTCTCTTCTACATCCCTCCCCTAGCAGAACGAACATAAAACTCTTCCTACTGTGCGCCCCAGCCAGTCTCCCTTGTATCTGTGCTTCTCTGGCGCAGAAGGAATATTTCCTAAAGTGTTACAGTTTAGGGCATGGCATGGATGTCAGCAGTGAAATGAATAAATAATATGCCCTCAGGTCTCATTTTGAAGAAGCAGAATCTTATCTGAAATGACTTTTCAGTCTGGGTAAACCTATAGCATCCAGATGGGAGAGAGAGGGACTCTCTCCTCCCTCCAGTCTGCTTGAAAAGAGATGGTTCAGGAGTTGAGATGTACAGATCAGAATGGTGATGGCTGGTTCCTGTATTTGTATTTTTATTTATTTTTATGTTGTCGTAAAGGTTTGATTCGACTCGGACTGCTGAAGAGGTGTCGATAACTTTTGGTCCCTGGTGACCCTCCATGTGGTTCAAAGTTCTTTCAGTGGGAAAATGGCTTCACCGTCAGAGAAGCTGGTGGAGTGACGGGAGTTTCATTGTAAGAATCACCAAATAGTGGTGATCATGCTCCTGTCTCCAGTTTCTTGCTGCATGATCTAAAGATACCTACTGCATATTTATTCGCCTCAACAAAGATACATTTGTGTTTTTGAGCACATTTCCGGTCGCATTAAAGTGGTCATGACTAATTGGCCTGCATTTGGCAATAAATTGAAAATAATGTCTCTTAAAGCTGCTTTCAGCTTACAGAACGCTTTGGTAAACATTTTGTGTAAGAAGTAACCTCCCCTTCTAACTTTACTAGATGTTTATTCAGTATTTGTTGCTTAAGTTTATGAATAAAATTTAAATAACCAAAAATGTGTTAAAGATAACGCAGATGTAGATCTAACAAGCTTCCTGATGGATTTGAAAAATCATTATATTCATACTGGTAGCAAAGGAGGCTGCACAGTTTGTAGCACTGTTGCCTTGCAGCAAAAAGGTTCAGGGTTCGATTCCCGGGGTCTTTCTGCATGTTCTCCCTGTGCATGCATTGGTTCTCTCTGGGTACTTTGGCTTTGAGTCTTGAGCTCTTTCAATCTGTTGCACCCAGAGTGAATCGCAGACATGTCAAAAATAAAGATTTCCCTTTAAAAAAGCTTCTCGCAATTATGTGCTTTTTCTTATTTATGAAACACCTTGCTGGTACTGAAAGTAGGTAATTTCTTCACCAACACAGATGTTGGTGCTGTTAAAAAGGCTACATGCAGTACAATGGTCAGAGTTTCTAAGCAAACAGGCGCAGGTCAGGGTCAAATAAAGCTGAAGCTTGTCCAATTTGATTTATAGGTGAATCTCTGAGGAGTTCTTGTTGGACTCGCAGTAATATTAGGAGGGAAAGTTGGAAAGAGGGACATGGGAAATGATTGGGAAATGCTGCTGCAAATGTTTGGAAGTGCAGATGTGCAGCCTAAACTACGAGAGCCTATCTTCAGTGTTTGCTCTAGGCCTCTTTGATGCAAAGCAGGCACAGAATAGGAGAAGAGATTTGATGGTGTTGTGCAGTGAGTGTGTGCGTGTGTGTGTGTGTGTGTGTTGTGTGCAGCTTTCGCGTAAGCACAGACAACTTGAGGCCACATTTGCCCGCAGCACTTGGACGTGGCCTACTTCTAAGTGTGCAGTCATTAATGTGCTCCGCTTTAAGTACACAAATGGGATTTTAATTCATACCCAGAATTTTGTATGCAGACGATCTGTTTGGTGTCTTTTCGTTCATTAGATGCAGAGCTGTGTTGAATATACAAATATGATGTGCATAAAACATTGCACTGATTTCAGGAAGCTTCATCGTCCCAAAAGAGAGGAAACGTGGAACAATGTTTGGTACCATTTGTGTGTTCTTGCGGGTGTTGTGCTTGAATGATGTCTTGTAGGAGACACCTTAAGTGCAATGTCTAGGGCTCAGGCGTCAGCAGTAATATCGGGTCAACCTCTCCTCTCCTCTGTGTGCAATGGCATGGCAATGGGGTATTAAAGCAAAGAACACATAAATTACAGCCATATTGGTTAGGTCACTGTCAGGGAACTTAGATCGGCTTCTGTTATCTCCGTGGTATCAGTGAAAAGATTAAAAAGAAAAACAAAAAATTAAAGGTTGTAAAAATTTCAATTGATGCTACATTTAGACCAATTTCAAAGAATAACGCCAGTGTATTTGGAGACGACATTTAACAGTTTTCAGCTGCCCACCTTTTTGATCTGAAGGCCGCCGCGCTATCGCAGATCAAGGTATGGCTCGGCATCGCAGTAAATGGATAAGTGCACTTTTCAAAGACGGGTGTGGAGGTGGGTGATGGGGGGCAACCAGCACAATAAGAAGGGATGCATTACCTAATAGATCTGGCAGAAATACAGAGCTCAGGGTAGTCTGATAAAGCTGGGTTACAGTACTTTAATCAATCACCAAGAACACAAGCCAATTTAGGAAGAAGGCTGACATTCAGGATAGGCTTTCAGACAGGATTAGAAATAGTGAATGGAAAGTAAACATATCTGCCGGGCCGAGTTGAAAGGACTTTTGTCGGCGGATGGTGTTCCCTCCTCTGTGTGTGATACTGATGCATGTCTCTGGCTCACACCTCACCGCCAGCCAAACCTGCCCACCTTTCTGTGTTTGAAAGGTAACATTATGTCTTACCAGCTTATCTCCTTGGATTTTTTATTTTTTTTTTATTTCCACTAAATGCAAATGGGTGCTTGTACAAAAAGACAGCAGTGTCTGCCTCGGTTGTTTACTCTCCCTCCAGGAAAGGGCACTGTCACTTAAAATTTTCCTCTGGACCTCCTCCTCATCTTGGATTCTCGAGACTAACTAACGATATCCAGAATGTCAACGTGAACAACGTGAGAAAACGATGCGGGTAGAATGGAAGTGGCGTTTCTGAACCCAAAACGGTTCTCATCTAGAACTAAACCAGTCTTTGGTAAAACAATTAGGTAAAACAATGATATTTGGCTTGGGTAAAAATTGATAAAGCTTTTGAAACCATCAATTTTGGTGTTTTCCCAAACTGACTTTGAAAGACTCTCTGCTCAGCATTGAATTAACCAGGCCTGCTCAGTCTTTAAATTGTTTCAATATTTTTCACTTGAGATAATCACCTTCAATAAAAACAATATTAGTTGTTAGCACAGCTGCTCCTTGTTTCTATATGTCTCTACAGTATTAAACATAGGCAGAGCTGACTGTCAAGCTTAAAGCAATAACCCCGAAAACAATAGTTTACAATAGTGACTAAGACACAACTGGTATTTTGCTAAACAAACCTTTGCACGATTCAGTAATTTATAATTTCATCTCTAATGTAACAGAAACCAATTTTGTACATTTAAAATAGAAAAGCAACAATTATTACAGCAACTATAAGAGTAATATTCATATTTTATGACTACATATAGTTTTTTTAGAAGTAATTAATATTTGATTTTCTGTGGTACACACTTTCAAAGTTATAATTTTGCCAATGACATTGTTTTTCTCACGTCTTTTATGAAAAAAACATGAAGCTGTAAAACACCAGCTTTCAAGATTATTGGACGGGACGTTTACTCTTTATAGAGTTTGAAAATAAGCTAATTTTAGCTTGATCTGCTGTCGACTGCATGACAAACTCTCAGCTTGCCAACTTTCATTTTGGATCTGTTTAGGACTGAGGGCAGGCGCTGCTTTCAGTTTTTTTTTAAGAAAGTGACTTGAAAGCGTATTTTTTAGGGGAAGTGTAATTGGTAATCGCCTGCTTTCAGAAAGCTGACCAACAGTGAGCATACAGAGAGAGATGGAGAGGGAGAGTCATTATTCTTCTCTAACAAATATTTTTGTGATCTTTAGTCACAAATTTGCGACACCCTGAAATCAAAAACCCATTGTGCCTATAGTTTCCCTCTAGTTTAAGACTTTACTCTTCAAAGCTCATTTGTTGGCTCACAACATTCAAACGTCGTCCTATCTTCTAAGTCCAAGGACGTAACCTTTGAACGATCAATAGACAAAGCAGTCATTATTGTGATAAGGCCATTGTTCAACGGTGGTTATTACTATCACTCAGTAATCCTCCTATCTCCGGTAAGTCCACCCACCTCTGAAGGAATCTAACATGGGATGAATTATGATCGAAAGACCTGAAACCTTTTTTGCATGTCCAAACAGAGATAATATGTTATTGGTCTGAGGTGACAGCTTATAGGATTTCTGTCAACAGTTTACTGTATTTAATTCAAAGTCCTCGGGATTCACCTTCTAAGTATCAAACGTCTTTATTTGACCTTTGTTAGATCCGAAATCTACCCTCAGAAAACCAGCATCTTCTTCTGAAATGTCAAAGATTATATTTTAAACAGTTCTTCTGCATAATAAAGTGCGATCCAATCCTTGCCCACCCCTTATTATTGGCTGATGGAGGCCGAGCAGCTCAGTGTGCATGCGTTTGGTCTTTGTTTACGCTGGAGATGAAGGTCAGCCCCTCATTAGAGCTGCAGCATCTTTTTTGATGTTGTGATATACATAGTAATCAAGTGCGGCTCACATTGGTAGTTACTGTTGACCTTTAGTTAAAAGCACATCAAAGTCTGGTTCTTTCAAAACTTAATTATCCAATAAAACTACTGGCTTCATGTACAGTGGACAGACCTCATTTAATCGTCTTTCATTAGGCTACAGTAACCCTGCATGTTCCCCATGTGAGCAGCAGAGCACACGTCGTCATGTTCATGAGTCCATTATGCTTTTATGAACACTGCTCAAACATGCACATTTTTATGTTTTCGCAAAGCAGATTCCCCCGGATTTTGCTGTCTGACTTACATTAGCTTCCGGTTTAGTATTTAGAGATTCTGCTTGCTGCACAGCGGTGCACATTGGCACCTCTAACTTTTCTGCAACTACCGGGAATTTGCATGTCAATAACATAATTTTACTATTCCGCTCCTGGCGTTTGTGAAAGCTGTGCACGAAAGCCAAGTAATCAAGATCTGTGAACAGAAACCTTAGATGGATTTACTGTACGCTGCTGCATTTATAAATATCCATTTTTTCCTCAAACATCATCCAAGCTTAACTGATTATGAATCACAATCAAGGACTCAAGCATATGATTTAGCAATGTTTAAAGAAGTACAAGTAATATTTTAGTGGATCTCTCAAGGGAGAAGTTGATGGCATTGCCAAAAGTCCTGCGTGTGACATAGTTGCAACCATGCTGTATAATGACTCGCTGCAATGCATTCAGATCTGAGCCAGTCATTTAATTTATGTTCCTTCAGCAAGTCCAGATCTTAAAGCATATTTTACCTGAATGAGGAATATCTCGCAGCTTGCACATTACTGCTGCAAACGTTGAGGCGCGTTATTAGCTCATTAAATCCACAGGCAGCATCTGGGTCACATCTCTGCTTTGTGTGAGTAAGATTAGGAGAGGCTTTTCATACTGAATGATGAAGCTGAAGTTTCAAGATTTAACAAAAAGCAGCATCCTCCTGGCTTTAAATTAGTATCTTATTTACTTTATTAGGCCACTAACAGACTCATCTCATCTGGGCTTGCAGCTAAAGGTGTATGCGTGCATCTTTGAGCGCATACATAAATCTTTTAGCACATAACTAGTTTTTGCAGACCTTTTAAAGGTCTATCGTAGAGTAGCATTTATTATTACTATTTTTCCAAAGAACAAATATGCAAGAAAGAGAAAAAGTGGTTTTGAGTCCAATAAAATGTTGCGTTTATCGAATAAAAATGTTTATCTTTGGTGAGTTCAATGAATAGAAAAAGATGAGTGACAAATCAGCACCAGTCAAGAAAAACTGACTGATTTAAATCTGGCCAACTGATTTTCTTACATCTGTTCCTGGCTAATCCTTGTTTTTTTTATGGATTTGGCTATTTTTCTTAACCAGTATTACAATTTCTGCACCTTTTTATTCATATAAACCTAAAAACAATGGGGGTCACATCTTTTGAAACATTATAAAACATTTTTTTAAAAAGTGCCATTTCATTACTTGCCCTAAAAATCCCTAGCCAGAGGCTACAAAGGGATTGATGGGCCATTATTTGGCACATTATGCATTTATTTCTTTTCTATTTGGTGAAATATGCTGTTTTAAATTTTAAGTTTTGTTTTATAAAGTTATTTGGAATGCAATTGAATGACAGTGTTGATTATTATTTATCAATGCTGTTAATCATCATCAATGCTGTTTTTTTTTTACTTTTTGCACAGCTAAACAACGACGAGCTTTTCAAAGGGCTGGCGCAGAGAGAAGACCTCGTTTTCGTTTTAGCTTCTTAAGCGGAGAATTGTGTGGCAGGAGTTTGTTTTCTGCATCTCTGCCAGGAAACGTCAGCCGGGCTATAGATTCACTTCTCCACTACACTGTAAATTACGTGCATTATTCCAATATTACGCTACAATCTTTTTCAAATCGCCTTAACATTAGAACCAGTAGGAAAACAATGTCAATATTGAATGTGTAAGGGGAGTTTATAATGTAATACCAGTGATCTTGGAGTCACGGTTGTGAGATCAACTCCCTGATGTAATTACCAGACGGATTTCAATTAGCTCACAGAAAATCCTCAGTTCAACCCTGTATGTTCTTTAGGTGTTAATACTTACTTTAGAAAGAAAAATATGTTTGATTCACTCTGATCAATGTTCAATGCACTGCATATGAGTGATACATTTCTTAAAGTCTGGTAGTTTAGTTGCTCAGTAAATCTGAAAATAACCCAAGTGATTCTCTCAAAATCGGTCCAAATGAAGATGGGTTGACCGATTTGTCTTCACAGCATCGTTTTAGACACGACGGGTGGGGGAACAGTTTATGTTTTACATTTTCAGATGACGGTTCTCAAGCCCGATTCCCTTTATACAAGCAATGTCGTGCTGTCGCTGTTTGGATTCCTTGCACTTGCCTGAATTTTATTAGAGAAAGATCCCAGAAGACTGAAAAAGATTCATCCTCCTTTCCACTGTAAGCCAGAAATTGATGTTTGTGCTGCAATGTTATACGTGCTGTCCTCAAGATGAGAAGAGCAGCTTGAAATATCACCTGAATTTTCTTTGCTATGCTTCCATGGATCCTCCTCAGTAAATCTAATAAAAAAATTGCCTCACTACAGATGTAGAAACATTAGACAAACAATCACAAGACATAACATTTGGAGGAATTATCGCATACATAAATAAAATATGTGTGATGCAGGTTGTATATAACGATGCAATTACCTGGATTCGCTCAATCTTAGGCGTGTTGTTGATCTGTGATAAATCAGACTATATGGTCTGTTACATTAAAAAAAAACACACACACATTTTAGCTCCAGAAGTCAATGGATCTATGACATCCATTTTTTTTTTTTTTTTGCAAATGCAGTGGAACTGCTAAATTCAAATGTAATTTATTTGAACAAACAGTTTGGATGTTGTAATAGTTTGATTTTAATCACATTTCCCTCATAAAAATGATTGAATAGTAAAAATAAACAAATACCAACCAAATTGATTTAAAAAGCAGAATTGAATTGAAAACCCTTCTAACCACCAGTCAAAACATGCTCAACACTCAAGTATTTATTTATTTATTTATTTTGCACAGTAGAATCAATAACACTTTCATAGTGAAGTTGCTAAAAGAATTTTACGGTAAAATGGTGATAAAAAAAATAAAAATAAAGACAATTAAATTTCTTCCGGGACATCCATCTGTTTGGAAAGACAACGACTTCCATTATGGTTTTAACTGGGCCCGTCACCAATACAACCACCATTAATTTCAGAATTGCAGGCATACCATCCCAAACGACTTGGAAACGAGGAAATCACATCACTCTCTTTCTGGGTTTGCAGTTATGAAGTCGGTTTATTGAAGCTGTAATGTTAGAAAATGTCCCCTAATATTGTAATTGTGAAGAGATACGATCATTGAGACAACTTTGTTTGGACAAGGTTGGGCATAGATGCATTTGACTTTTTTTTCAGCAAATTTAAATTCAAAAAGATTTTATTAACCCCAAAGGGAAATGAAATAAAATTGCAACTGCTTTTGCATACCAGGCACGGGAGAAATAGGTGAAACTATCCATGGTCAAGATTACACAAACAGAAGCCAGTTCTGGAACAGATAAATATTGGAACAAAAATGTTTTTAATGGTAAATTTTGATTTAAAGGGAATATAAGATGGAAAATCCACTGTTTTAGCCTCTATATACATTTTTACATTTACTTTGAGTGTCTAGGAGTGGAAAAAAAGGTTATTTTCTCATGGTGCTGCATAGATACCTTTATATTTTCTTTTGGTCATATTTTTCAGCCTGTTCATTTCTCTCTATTGTCTTTTTGTTTATTACGTCACTGCATTTGCTGTGGAACTGGTAAACAAGGTCATGACTAACCAGTTTTGAAGCCACCATTTGTTTTCCTCGCAGTGATTTTGTTGTCCAAACTCAGTTATGTTGAAGTTGCAAGCGGACCAGTCAAAATGTTCGGTTCTAGCTTGTATTAATGCACATGATTCCTTACATCATCCCCCGGCATCAGAGCTTCTTTGAGGTGTCTGGTTACATTTTATTTTTCTCAGTAATGTACCAGTGGAGAAAGTCTGTTTATGCGGAGCTTCAGCAGCCTCCACCAGTATCAATCGGGATTTTCCCAAAAGACTTTATCTGATTGAGGGTCAGTTTCTTCTCTCTGTGCAAGTAAGGGACTCAGCAAAATAGAAAGATGATAATAATGCAACAAATGACAATAGGTTTTATTTTAAACATAAATGCTGTGTGTTAATGAAGTCCTGGCTATGGGTTTGATAGCATTATGCCATCTGGTTCTGTTAGCACTGTGTGCTAACTTTTAGCTGCCTCCTTCAGGAAATAACTACTGCATGTTTTGAATATAATTATTTGACTTTGTTTTTGTCTTTTTTGTCTTGGAGAACACATACAGACTTTCAGTGACGTTCAGTGACATTCTTCATGCGCCCATTAGCTAAGTCCTTATTTATATTGAGGATATGTACTTCATTCGAGTTGTGGTAGCATTAATATTTTAATAGGTATCCAACAATCATGGACACCATGGTTAAGCTGCACTGAATATTGTAGGTAGTTGGTATGAACGGAGCTGCTTGTTTTGTGCATAGTTAATACTTCTTGAGTGATGTAATTGTTGAAAATAGTACAATCATGACTATATGATATTAGGGTAACCATTCGTTTACTGTCTGAGTCATTTCCAGCACCTCGTCCGAAGGTTTCATCACCTCCTGCTCTTTGGTTAGCGGAGCGGCTTCTGTTGGTCAATCTGGTTATGCTTGGTGTGGCTTGTTATATTTACGCTGCATCACAAAGATAGCCACAGACTGCATTTGTAACGTTGGAAGCTATCACCAAGCTATTTGTACATCCTAATTATATTTATGTAGTCATTCAAATAATTTATATTTGTAATAGCACGTTGGAGTAATCTTGATGATAAACTAATTAGAATTTTTTTTAAATCAGTTTTTAACTGTAAGCTCAGCATTCATTTTCAGTTTAATTAAGTTGATTAGCATCAGATGTTGTTTTCCACGTCATATTGCTATTTACAGTTGGTTTCATACTTGGTGTGCACACATTTAAAAGAGAAGCCTTATATAGATGTGAGAATGGGTCACTGGCCCCATTTGCAGCTTTAAGGCTTCGAGATTAAATCTGTCCTTATCATTTTAAGCAACCAAGAGAAAACAGCTGGTTTAAATACTGTCAGCAGTTTAGGGAGAGGCTGTAATTTATTGGCTTTGTGACCAGATAATTCATCTCAACATGTGCTCACCTGCAAATCTGTCTTTATTTGGGCTGCCCAACTCCCTTCTGTGAGTTTTCTTGTCCATTCGGTCAGGAGTCACATTCATGGCATCCTTCATCCAGCGGTCAAGGACTGAGATGGAGATGACTTATCAGCATGCAAAGCAGCAGTACAGTCAATGCTCACCAAATCCAATATGCTTGTACAAAAAATACATCAGAAACATCCCAGCGATTCGCCGTCAGATGTTGCTACTTCTTTGTCCTTGAATTTTATGCCAAATCTCTTAAGTAATAATGACTGCACAGGCCCTGTGTCTGATGAAAAAAGCAAATGAAAGGACAAGGAGGCCCTCATTTTTCACCGTTGTAGCGGCACTCATTCCCAGCAGGAGCTTTTATGAGGCTGCAGTTTGGTTTGACATTTTTGTGAATGTTGGTTCTGAAACATGCCAATCACCTTGATTTAATGTGGCACGCTGTTGTTCATCAAGCTCAGGAGCTTATATAAAAGAGAGTGCCTTCAAGTGCGGTATGTGTGTGCATTTATCACCGACGTCGCTGTATTCAAGCATATGTTTAAAGTACACTTTTTTTGAGCAATCACTTTAGGAAAATGCTTACCACATTTCTGAGTCACATCCAGATTGCAATTTTTGTCACAGGCTACTCTTCTTTCAAAATGGAAGCTGCGCCCCGATGTGGATTGATGTCTTTGGAGAGTAGAACTGAGCATGATGACATCAGATTGGACTATTGACTTTTCTTTTTGACGTTTTAATTGTTTTGCTTCACAAAAAAAGGAAAATATTTTAGCAATAATTTTGAAAAAACTAAAACTTTTTCATTTTAGCCAGACTAAAGGTTTGACGAATTATAAACCATCTTGTGTAATATTTATTCAGTTTGGAAAATGTTAGACCTTTTAGTGACATTGTTACTAAGTAGGGGCATAAAGATGCATGGGTTCACTGTAATGTTTTCTATAAAAATGAATAATACCATAGAGGAATGTTAGACCTAAATGTTAGCTTGTCTTTAAATGATAGTTTCACATCTTTGTTCATGGGGAATTAAGTACTTCATATATTTTATTCATTTTTTTCTATTCATCAACTTAATATGTTTCTGTTTTGTTATATTTTCTAAATATATGTAACTTTAATCTGTGAGAAAACCATGTTGATAGAAAAAAATAAAGAAAATGGCCACTTATCAGTAAATATAAAGATTGTTCAACTAAATTAATTCATTCATCAATAACTTGTATTCACAATAGACACATATTTTTCTGTTTTAATTTATGAATGTGGAACATTTGCATCGTATGGTGTGTTTTACACTTCTTCAACAATAAAAGCATTTCCTGTTTGATTGATTTCGAAATTTGGCATTATCAAGTCAAGTGTATTTATGTAGCACATTTCAGCAACAGGGCAGTTTAAAGTGCTTTACATAATAAAAAACACAGTTAAGTAATCAATTATGAAACATTACATTTTGTCAAATGCAATTGTTAAAATCATCAGAGATAATCATCATCAAATATGTTGATCAGTGTTCCAGTTATTAGTAATCAAAAGCCACATATGTGGTGTAAAATCTTTTCAACCTTTTGTTCTACAGAAATACAAAATTAGATTTGTAGTGATGGTGTTGTTTGGTCTCCACCAAGGTTTTCTTGAATGCATTCACACTGTCACTAAGGATCTGGACCAACAAGAGAGACAAACTCTGGTCCGCTTAAAGTGGACCATATGTGTCGTGTGTGAATATGCCTTTAAAGAATCTCTGTTCAGCATTAGTGTACCCAGATAAGTAGCAACAACCTGCATCTAAGATTTTAAACTAGAATCTAAGTAACTACATTAGTGGTATAATGTGTTAGCTGCCGTTTTTGCTTTTTACTAAATACCTAAAATGCTGCCACACAAATAACAGAAAGTGGTTTAAGTGAAGTGCTGTCAGGCTGGGTAACCAGTCTTTATTAGTCATTTCTCCCAACACAAGAGGTGTTTCCTTTCTTACTTCAAAATAAGAGTCTTAAGCAAAGACACAATAGGGGCTATTTTAAGCATAAAGATTGTACTTTTGTTGTCATTGCATGCTGATGGCAACTAGCTATAAAGTCGCAAAACAAACAAAAAGAAAACACTGTGGCACGTTAAAATCACAAAATTTCTGCACCCCTAGTGACAATCTAATGCAAAGATGTTCTTTTTCAGGGTATCCGTCATACTTTCTGTCTGTAATTGCATATTCTGCCCGGCTAACAACGTAACAGCAACTGATTCCGTTGTAATCAGTGATTACACCTTTTCAGGTCAGGATAGCTTGCTTCGTTTGAAGTTCGATGTTGCAGAGCACTAATGCGGCTTTGCGAATGTCTTTGTTCCGGAGTAGTTACTATAATAACAGTGTGGAGAGTCAGATGCTCCATCTACTCAGAAACCCTTATTTGTTCCTTTTTTTTATCAGAGTCCATTCAGCCTCTCTCTAAAGGATGTTGAGGCGTAGGAGTACATTTGGCAGTGTGCTCAGACTTTTTATTGCAATGCACAGTTCTCTCTGCTGTAGGAGAATAAAGACTCGACGCAACAGTATGTGTGCAAAGAAGAATGAACTCTGTGCATTTTCCTGTGCATATGGGATCAGTTAGGGGACATTGGAAAGTGTTGTGCCAGTGGGGCCATTTTGAATAATGATGAATAGGAATTGGACTAGCAGAATTCAACATGTTCCATTAATCAGGTACTGAAGAATTGGGGAGGAGGGTCTTTAATGGCATGTACTTGTTGGAGTGCCATCTTGCATTAAGGGCTAATAACCTGATTTAGAGTCAGCACAGCGCCCGCCTCTGCTACCCTCTCCCAGCCAGCTCCCTCCCCGGCCCCCGCCCTCCTACTTCCATCACCCTAGTTGTATTTATTATAGGCTGCAAGGCCACGGTGATGAGACGATCAATACATCTGGGATGATGAGGGAGAGCTCATGCAGTCTCTCCCTTTCACTGTTTCGTCCCTTGGCAGTGCTTCAGCAGGTAGGGAGATCAAAGCGGAGAGGACCTCTGAGATGCTGCTTGTGAAGAGACTGATGAAGTCCTCTGTGCCGCACGTCCTCCAAGCGCACACACACACACACTTCATCACAAAGTCCTGCGTCCTTGCTCTGTCCTGATTAGAAAGTTTGACCCGATGTGGTTTGTGTGAGTCAAATTAGTGTTATCACGCATATGCGGCTGATGTGTGGAAATCCAAACATGAAAAAATGCCTCATGTGAAATTGGAACGTACTATGAAATGCATGTGTATATGTATGCTTATGGATTGTAGCTGTACGCTGTAGAAGGCCTTGGGTTGATATGTGGTATTTGCTGTTTAGGGGGATCAATATGGGGCACTTTTACCAGCTGAACCCATAACAGATAGCGTGTGACTGATCTTAATTCAAATTGAAGTGGAGCAAATGTCACTATAAAGTGTTTACTCTTTCTTACTGGGTTCCTTGCAAGTTAACTCGAGAGCAGAGAAGAAGAGTCATAGACTAAGGCTGGATGCTGGATTGTATTCAACCCCTTGATCTGAGCATGTTGTTTCTAAGTTATAAAGGCTCTTTAGGAAGCTGGACGTTTGAAGGCAGAAGAATAAGGATTGTGCCTGCTGACAGAATAAAGCAACACTCTGGGATAATAATTGTAATGCCACCAAACATGGAAATTGCAAAAGATAACCTTCTCAAATTTGATACTTACTTTATCATCACAAATTTGAACAAACACATTTTTCACATATTATTTGTCATACATTCTGAACAACTAAAACGCAAACAAGTCTTTTAAAAGGAGATAAGTAATACAATAATTGTGCACAGCCTTACAATAACACTTAGCTGAAGTAACTTGAAGTAAGAGCATTTAATTTTCTTTGGCAGGATCTTATTAGCATCCCACATCTGGGCTTGATATATTTCGCAACTACGCTTTGCCAAGATTCCCCATGTCAGATATCCTAACCATTCCAAAACAATGACCTTTCATAAAGTCTTTCTTATGTGGAGTTTGATACCATCAGAGATGCTTTAAAATACCATCATGTTTGTAGGAGATACCTGTTTTGAGTCAAAGCTAGCGGGTGTTTGGAATTGTTCATAGTTTTATCCATTTTGATATTGACATCGCCAGGTTTCCCGGCATTTCTCTTCCGGCAATCCTCAGTTCAAAACATACATGTTGAAGCTACCTCTAGATATATACAGCGCACAGCATTGATGCTATCAGCGTTTTGGTAGCTCACTTAACTTCTTTCCACCTTATAAATTTTATAAGCCATAACAAGTGGAGCATCATAATGAAAGCACCGATGCTTCTCTTATGAAGATATATCTGTTGGCATTCAAACAACAATTCTGAGAAGCACAATACCAGACAAGACAGAAAGTACAACAAAAAAAGATATATATGGTGATATGAACTGAAAGTTGAAGTTGAATCGAAAGCTGCTTCATTGTTGATTAAGCGTTTGCACACTTGGCCAAAAGACCATAAACTCAACAACCACTTCTGCATGTAGCTGATGTATTTGGATTAAATAGATTTGGCATTTCAGTTTGTTCTTACAAGCATAAAACAAGTAATGTTTTCTATATATATTTCTCTCTACTGGTGTCTGCTCCCCAATTGATGATCCCCGATTATATGTCTCCCAAATGAAGACATATAATGTCACATACTGTGTGTTTATGAGATAACTGGTAATATATCAGCTCTTAAAGGAGCTCAGTGTTTTTCAGTTGATGTCATGATTTGCGGTTGAGGTGAGGTGAGAGAGACGCAGGCAGGCCAGGATGAAGATGAAGAATGATTTAATGATGAAAATAATCCATAGAACAGAGGCACAGGGAAACAGACTGGTGAACACGATGAGGATCCGACACCGACAAGGACAACAGGTGGACTTAAATACACAGGGAGGGTAATCAAGAGACTAGACACAGCTGGGAACAATCAACGGGGAAGACGCAGAGACAGGACTCACAGGGAACAGGACTCCACAGAAAACTCAAAAATAAACACAGAAAAACACAGATCCTGACAGTACCCCCCCTTCAAGGGGCAGCTACCAGATGNACAAAACGACCCAACAGGGTGGGTGGAGGGGCGACGGCAGGAGGGCCAGAGTCCAGGAAACACAACCAAACAAAAAACAACCCAGCAGGGTGGGCGGAGGGGCGACGGCAGGGGCGCCAGAGTCCAGAAAACAAAACAGGAACTCAAAACACAGGTAAACAGTCCGGGGGCCGCCCGGACAGGAGGCGGAGCCCCGCTGGCAGATCCGGCGGGCAGCGCCGACGCAGGAAGCGGAGACGTGGAGGCGGGTCCGGAGGACGTCGCCGGAAGCACCAACGTGGAGGCGGTCCCCACCGCCATCGCAGGAGGCGGAAAGGAGGAGACCCCGAAGGTCCGGGCGGAGCGCCGGCAGGATCGGGCACAGGAAACTCCGGCACGGGAGACGGAGCAGAGCCACAGGAAACTCCGGCACGGGAGACGGAGCGGAGCCACAGGAAACTCCGGCACGGGAGACGGAGCGGAGGTGGCGGCTGGAGGGGAGGCTGGAACTGGCGGAGATGGGGCTGAGCTGGACGCTGGGAAAAGGAAGTTGGTGGGTCTTGGGGGCTGTGGTTCTCCCCTGAGAACCGCTG
>CAEGAF010117813.1:0-16410 GCA_903067075.1 Micropoecilia bifurca
CACACACACACACACACACACACACACACACACACACACACACACACACACACACACACACACACACACACACACACGCAACAGCTTTCCTTGCACTACCCCATGCAGAGACCCAGCCTAGCTCGTCCCGTCTGGAAGTACGGCGGGCTTTAAACCCAATGTGAGGAGGCAAGCACGGGTTTTAGGCTCAAAAGAAGAGAAAGAGAAAACATCCTGCTGTGTTGTTGTGAAATGAGGGGAATCTAACACTTTGAGAAAATGCATATAGGTCAAGAAAACATGAGTTTCTCAGCGTGGCTGTGTCATATTTGCAGGTTAAGTAGGTTTTTATTAGCCACGGATTCAGAAGCAGAGACGTTGTGCCTGGCTGAAACCAACCCCAAACAAACAGGAAAGAGTGTGGGAGGTATATCTACACACCAAAGGGTAAAAGAATGCATAAAGGTTGCTGACGCTTTGATGTAACTCAGCACAGAAATGCCACACTGGGAAAAATTCACAGCTAAATTCACTTTTTTTTCCTTTTTTTGTTGTTTCAAATGATTCATTAGAAAGAAACAGGCAGATAAGCTCCAAACCCAAACCCTGCTTCCTGATGCCTTCTCACCTACATCACCTCTGGTCTCATTTTTGGCATTTAACATTAAATGATTGGGGTTTTGACAGTTGAACCACACCGAACTGTGACTAGACAAGTTTAGAGCAAACCCCTCTCCTGCTGTTAAAACATCAAATCCTCCACAGAAGGCAACAACGCGACAAAAACCACCTGAAAAACGAGCTGCTTTTCTGGGGCGAAGCTAAATGTCATCGCAAGTTTTTTGTCATGTTGCGAACCTTGCAGCAAAGCACTGAAAACCAAACAATAACGGGGCAGAGGAAAGGGATGGTGTTTGTAAAAAAGGAAGAGTGGGGGGGGAAACCCTGCAACTAAAACAGCTGGAAACAGGAAGTGACTTTTTCTGCCTTCTTCATGTTCGTGTTGACTTTAAGGGGGGTAAAGCAGCAGCATTCTCTGGCGAAGTTACACCAACAAGCCCTTTAGAGGGTTTCTGTGGGTTTCCATCTTATTGACACAAACAGATCTGCAGCCTTATCTCGCTCAGATATGAAACACAAGAAGAGGAACCCGACAGATGCTGAAGGGCTCGGTGGTGTGCGCTTCTGAGAAGTAAAATAACTTTTTGAGAAATGCCGACGCAGAAGCCGATCAAGCATAGTCCTGTGAAACATCTGCACTGAGAACAGCACAAACAATCAATTATCAGATTCTGGCGACGAAACCCAAAAGGTGCTGTGGTGTTTTTGAACACCTGCATGTCTAACCTGAGATAGACAGATAAATGTGTGAGCAGGCGGTTTGGGATTTGCGTTGCAAGCAAATCTGTGCAAAAATCACCATGAAGCTCAAAGTAATGTGACATCTGTGCAAAGACTTGTAGATAATTTAGCTGCTGGCTAGTTAAACCAAGACCAATACAATTTTGAGGACGAAAATCTGTTTTAGTCTCACTACATTCGAGTAATAGCCACGTTCAAAAGGAATAAACTTGAGAATAACCACGTCAGACGGAAAAAGCTCAAAACCACCTGCAGTCAGTGTGAAAAGCCTCAACATGTCTGTCAATAAAAACATGCAGCATGTAATTGCAGAAGTGGGATTTACTGGCATTGATAAAAATCACCTTTCCTTCATTTTGAGAAAGGTTTTACTGTAAGTCACCCCACATGGATTTCACAATCAGCTGATTGCTTTAGACCGACTGATGCACCGCTGCCCTAAGCATTTCCACATCTCTTGTTTTCGAAGGAAAACCTGTGAAACATGTAGACGTCACGTCATGAAACCACCAAGATAAAAATGTAGAATATTTTCTTGTAATTTTCTGTAAAAGCTGCCATGTTTGAACCACAAAATTAGCATGAAAAAAAGCATGATTTGAACTGGAAGGAAAAAGAAACAAGTTTTTCAACATTTTGTTGCAGGTAGAAACCTCTAAAGAGGAGTTCATTTATATTAAGTTGGGGAGCAATTACAGTTTTCTGGGTTGACCACATATCTTTAAGATTCAGACCGATGCTAATTTTGTTTTGACTGGAAAGTCACCACATTATACCAATAAAGTTGCTAAGTTGGCAGCAGCACACCTGGAGTCTTGACTTGGTGGCGTTTCCGTCAGTCAGATCTCACTGCAGAGCAAAAGGGGACAGTGGCTGATTCTCACGCCTTTGCTGAGGTAGATAAGATTAGAGGATAAAGTTGGTTTCTCATGTAAGTATCGGCCACAACCCCCTGAACGCATCAACTCCATGGTGAATCTTGGTGGTGGCAGCATCATATTGTGGGGGTGCTTTTCTACAGCGGCCAGAGAGAAGCATGATGTTCCAAATTATTTAATTTCAAGAGGTACACATTTAACATTTTAACTACATTTAATGGGTACTTTTATTGATCCATTCTGCAATCAACTCTTTGAAGATACGCATGATGGCCCACAATTTAAATGAGTTTGATCCCCTGGTTCAGAGGCTGTTAAGTCCAGAGGATTCACCTTCCTGCTGGACAATGACCCAAAACTTAAAGCAAGAACCACAGCAAAATATTCTCCTTTAACTCTGACTGAGCATGATCTGATTTACAAATAAAAACCATGCTTCGTTTTCACTTGCAAGTGAAAATGGCTGCAAACAGATGCACAGTTATACAGCCGTGCAGCTTTGAAAAGTATAAGTTGAGGCTCCTGCGCAACCAACAAGAATACAGCAAGCGGTTTCTGAATGGTAAGTCAACATACAGAAGAAAAACCAAATGATTAAACATGCTGGAGCTCAGCTTGGGTTGCTAGGTGACGGGTTTTGCTGAGTTGCCATGTTACATTCAGAAGGTTTTTGAAACTGCTCATTTTCTAGATACCAAACATTAACTTATTGCCTAAAACTGTCTCTGTCATTTTATTAAGCAACTAGGCTGTTTGTAGAAGCAGAAAAGACTCAAAAAGAAGTACAAAAATGTGCATAATGTGAATGTTGCATAAAAAGATCCCCGTTAAAGTAATCTATATATACTTTCTATATAAAGATAGAAAGTAACAAGATGTGGAAAAATTCACCAGATGTGAGTTTTACCCAAAGCAAATCGATGTTATGTGGCGACGACAGACACTGAACAGATGGTTGGGAATGTAGATCCTACCTTTGGGGGATCGTACAGCTCCAGCTGGTACCTCTCGCTTCCTGCTCTGCCCCCTCCACTTTGAGCGTCTCTGATCCTCCTGACCAGCAGGCGGCAGCGTTGCCAGTGGGGCTGAGAGTCTGAGATAGTGTCATCCACCAGGAGGTACTTGAGCTGGCCCTCCTTGCAGCAGCCGCTCACGTCCAGCCTCCGGAGCCGCATGCTTCTGCTGCGTAACCAGCGGAAACCCTCAAGGAGATGCGAGACGACTCTGGGCCGGTGCAACGCGGCCGGAGCCGTGGCCTCGAAGTTCTGAAAAGAGACCGATTGGGAGGAGGAGGATGAGGACGAGCCTTCGTCCACTCTGTCGCTGTTGTTTGAGGGGCTGTTGTTGGCGGTGGCGGGGTTGGGGTTGCTGGGAGACAGGTCCTGGGAGGAGTGGGAGCTGCGGGATTGCCGTTTCTGGAAAATCCACTGCACTGTCTTTTGGATCTGGCTGACAGGGAAATGCGTGATGTCACCGTGTCCTCCAGAACCCGACAACAAAGAGTCCGAGGAGTGGCGCTCGGACGGCTGGTGACGACCAGCGGCCGAGATCTCGTCATTGCTGTGGCTCTGAATCAGCAGCGACCCGCCGCCGACGCTTCGCGACCCGGAGAAGGAGTTCCTGGCAGCACATCTCAGCGGCAGCTCCGGCTCTGGACTCACCACTACCGGCTCCACTTTCGGTACCGTGGATATCGACGTGGCTCCTCCGCTTGACCGCTTCGCCTCCCGGTAGTCCTGCGACAAGGTCGAGTGCCGCAGCTGGTTGATCAGGGCGTGCGGCGAGGGAGCTGTGGCGGAGGCGCTTCCGGAGGCGCCATCTTTGTCGACTTCCTGGCAGAAGTGCTGCTGGAAGAGGTCGGTGAAGTGCTTGGAGAAGGTTTCCGGCGGGACCAGTTCATGCTGCGGGCGCTCACTGGCGAAGCTTCGGTAATGTCCAGCCAGCTGCCGGGCGGTGGCGATGGCATGCAGCTCGCAGAACTCCCGCCAGCCTCTGGGTGGCGCCGCTACGCTCGGACCTCCTCCTGCTGAAGTGGTGTTGGCTGGATGGATAGTGTTACCATTCATTGCAGTAACCAGACTGGCAGAGAATCACTGCAGAGACACAGAAAAACAAAAATCAATGAATTGAGAATATTTGGAGGAGAAACCTACAGGGCTGCAGCTACCGATTATTTTACTAATCAATTATTCTTATTGATTAACTGATGAATCAGATAGAAAGAAATTAGCACATTCTGCAGATTTTTCATGTTACCCTCGTAAACGACACCCCACACCAGGAATTACAAAGATTTTGTATTTATTTTGCTGGTTAAAAGTTGAACCACTGGTCCAAACAGGCTGATTTTTTCAGTGACCAGTCTTTCAGTGGCACTAATTGGATTTCAAGGATCTAAGCAAAAAATCTTGGGCGATCAACCACAGATGAGTCTTGTAGATAAAAAGCATGGCCAAAGTTCACTGGAAAGACAGGCTGAATGAACAAAAAACTAGAAAACAGAGCAAATAAATGTTTGGGGAAGCTGAACTGAGTGAAGTATTTGAAATAATTGATGGCAATGGGTCGGAGACACAGTGAATGAGGCGCTGGTTGAGGAAGTAAAATTAAAAACTTCTCAATCAACCACACTGCACGCAGAACCATCTTTGTGTTTCTGTATTTGCATGTGACCCGTTTCAGTCTTCCTTCTGCTTTCTCACCTCCCAGTGAGTCAGTGTTGCCTTAAAGCAGCGAACATCAGAACCACAACGTCAAATAAAGCCTTTTAAGCACACATCCAATTTATAATGCATCTGGGTTTTTCCTTTTTACCAATAAGGATTTCATTTCTTTCAAATAACAACATAATTTGTAATTGTTTCATTCCACACAACCAGCAAGAATAACTAAAAATCGTCGCAAGACAAAGAAATTGGGGGAGGAAGTTGTAGTTCTACATTAAACTGCTGACATGGATTTTTAAGAACAAAAAACTGCAAATGTTTTCAGGCCTTTTCTCACTTGCTCACAGCACAACCACAAATTTTGATGAGTTCTACTGGGATTTCACGAAGTAAAAGCAGCTGGCGGCGGGAATTTATCAAATCTTTATCGTTATCGTGAAATATTTTTAATCATAATGAGAATTCAAATTTCATTGTGACAATGATTAATTCCTATTAATGACGTTCAAAAATGAATTTATGGATAACTTTAAGTAGGTACTAATAATTCAGCGTACTTGTTTACTGCAGCAGAAAACATTTTAGATGATAAAACTGGACAAAACTGGAGATTCTAATTATTTCCATGAAAGACATTAACGCCTGTTTACTATCTGTTTATGTATCTCAAGTCATGTTGTTATCACATTTACTGACATTTACATGTACATGGTCTTTTCCTAATATTATGCAGCCCTTTCTGATTTTTGTTTTACACATGAAAAACTAAAAAGTGTGTCCATCAGTGAACAAACATCATTGTGAAAACCGAGGAAAACAGCAGGCAGGTCAAAGGTAAAAGCTGTGGGGAACTTTAAATCTTTAAAATAATATCACCATCTTTGAATATCAGTTCAGTGAATCATCCAATAATGAAAAACATATGGCACAACAACCAACCATGTGAGCATTTCCTACTGTGACAGTCCACCCCGATCTCACAGAGCAACACTGAGTCGATCCAGTGTGACACAGCTCCCAATCTACCAAGACATGGCCATAAACCGAAACAGACAGGCTGGGCAGGGGGAGCATTAATTAAAGCAGCAGCCCAGAGCTAAGGTTGGACACTCTGTCAACAGGACAATTATTAGTCATCCCTCTACAAATCTGGCCTCCATAGACGTTTGGCAAGAAGAAAAAAACTCTAAGAACGCCATAAGTTGAAATGCAAAAAGCAATGTAGAGGTATACAGCAGATATGTAGAAGACGTTGGCTGAATAGAAAACTAACACTGGAAGGGAGCCAATATTTAGCTTTATCGAGCTAAATGTGGGAAAGAACCTGTTGCAAAAGAATTCAAACTGGGCCGAAGCTTCTCTTCCAGCAGGACAATCATGAATATACAGCCAGACATGAATATATACATACATCAGCATGGCTCAGTCAAAAGTATTAGAGTGCATTCACACCAGCCCAGTTTAGTCTCCTTTAATCTGACTAAAAACTTTGAATTGAAAGTTTGTTTGGGGAGCTGTGAATGCATAATCAAACTGTAATATGCACCAAAAAAAGCAAACTCGGTTATGCCTAAAAACCTAGGCCTTGGTTTAGTTGAAGTGAACTCTGGTGGTTTGAAAGCATGTGTGAACACTAAGCAGAAAGTGGACTATAATGCAGGGCATTCTAGATAAATACAACCAAAACAAAGTCTACTACTAGAGAAATCCTACAACCGCTAAAATCAGACAGTACTTCATTTTTGTTTATATTTTGACCAGAAGGACGTGGAGCTCGTCTTCTTTAGAGGTTTTTGTGTTGCTTCCTTCAGTGGTTCTAGGTGCAGCGCCCCCACAGGCAAGGGGGTGAACAGGTTCATCAGCATGAAAGCAAAACCGCATCAGCTGAAAATATAACCAAAGTTGAAATTTTACTTCCCGTTCAAACCAAGTCTACCAGACTATGAGGTGTGAAAACGCCCTTAAGCTAATTTGTGACAAAGCTTACAAATGGCTTTTCACAATCCTGACTGAGCTCAAGCTACTTAGCAAAGAATAAAGAGAATGATTTTCAGTCTTTTTATGGGCTAAACTGCAACAAAAGTTGCATCTGTATTAAAATAAAGGGGATACTTTCTGACTTTTACTAAAAAAAAAATTCTGAAACAAAATTCCAGATATTAAAATGTAGTCAGTAGAATTCAACAGTTCAGTCAGCAAAGCAAATGTGACTGACTGTTGTCTAGTAACTACAGATTTCCGGATTTCCGCAGTTGTTTCTTTAAATTACTTTTTTAAAGATTACTATGCTGGAAATATGAGTTTTTACTTAAATTATTATGATGAAAGTATAAAAAAGATCCTAATGTCCTCTGAACAGATATGAACCAAGCTTCAATTAAAGGCCTTCTTATTATGAAGCACCATTTAATTTTACGGCTTCATGACATTAAATATTGTAAAATTTTCAAGGCAATCTGATCCAAAAACACCTCTGTTCTCTGCCGTTACCCTCTTCCAGTGAACATCAAAACACACTTACAGCTAAACCGCTGTAGCACTGAAAAGGATTCATTCTGTGCCAAGAAGGTTTTATTAACACAGGAAGCATTCATGTGTGTGCAAGGTTTTGTGAGCGAAGGATGATGGGAGTTGGGGGGGGGGTTAAAGACCGGGTCCAACATATCACAGAAACCCACAAGAAACAGGAGGGGAGGGAGTGAGCGGTGGTGGCAGGGGGTAGGGGAACGTCGTTGTGGTCGAGACAAACATGGAGCAACTTGTCTCGTTATCTTGTGGCTGACGCTCGCAGATGAAAACTTGTTAAATCTTGGTGCGTAGTCTCTTAATAAAACCAGAACGTTTTCCTGGAGCGGCGGCGGTGGATCCTACCGACGGTCCTCGTACGTCAACGAGGCTGAGCAAACTTGCCATCGTGAAACATTGCGTCACCGCGGTTCCTGGATGCGTCCTGTCACAACAACCAATTCCCTTCCTGTAGTTTTTGGAGCATGCTCAGTGCGCGCTCGCCCCCCTCCAGCTGGCCTCTCCCCCCCACCGCGAGAGCCTGTTTCTATCTGCCTGGCCAGCCCAGCGATGACTCAGCATTGACCCACTACAGAACATGCACACACACTCATGCACAGACACACACTTCCTCTCGCCGTATCCCTCGGGCCCGTCTCTGTTCCCAGGGTTTTCCTTTTTCTTTTCATCCTCTCGCCTCTTTCTGGCATGAGGATCGCCAGATGTGATCGGATCCTCGCTTCCTTTTATTTTTACCTCAACTGAGGGCCACAGGGAGAACAAAAAGAGGTTAAAACAGCTTTGTTGTTCTTTCTCCGCTATTATCCAGGAACTCTAACCCTAAGTTGATGCTTGGTTGCCACATTATGGTTCTGTGGAACAACGTTCAGCTGGAGATCAAACGACATAGGCAAGTCCAAGCAAACTGGAAAACACTCCATCAGGACACGAGTCAATGCTTCAGCATTCTTTCCTTTCTTTCACCCTCATCTTCTGCCCATGTCTTTCATGCCATTTAAAGTAATTTGACACCTCAAACACCATGAGGAGCCGATGAAACTCTGCATGGAGCAACTTATGGATAAGCTGTGGCAGCTTAAATCTGCTGCAGTTCATCCGACAAGAATTAAACGTAGCCGGACCAATTCACCTCTCATTTCATACCAAAATGTGTCCATTTTGTCCCTTCTATCTCTCATTTCCTGTCCATGATCTGATGGACATAAATCATCAGATCATGTCTCTTTGTAGTTAATGTTCTTATGAATTATGGGAGTAAATGATAGTAAATATACTCAAATCTAATTTACCTAATGTCTAAAAATCTGTTTACCCCGTTTCGATTAATTGAGGCTCTAAATCTCATTTTTACTTGAAGCCAATAAAACAATGAATTACAATCCAGATCAAACCCAAATAAATTCAAGGAAAATTTGTTTTATGTTTCAGAGAAGCTGCAGGTTGATTACTGAGGTCAGAACCAAAGAAACCCAAAATAACTGGTAAGATAAAAACGAACATACACCAGGCCAAAGGCGCAAAATGAGCATGAGAGGAAAAGAGCCCTGAAAATGAGACTCGCCTCAAAATTGTAGCTGAAAAATCATCAAATATCAATGTGTGCAACAATGCAATTCCAACAGACTTCTTAGAGGCAATGCATGCATTCAGTTTCTGCAGGCAAATTAAAATTTTGTCATCAATGATGTCACCAGACTTGAGGTGGATTGTAGAAACTAAGATGCTAAACCTCACAATCAGCAGTGACGACATTGAAGTGTTGGAAAGAAGTTTTGCTCCATTTCCCACAAATAATTTGGAAGACGATTAAAAACAATATTCTTATAAAACGCAACACTTAATTGGAACTGGCAGTCCAGCAACTATGTCACAATGATGATAATTAGGAAGATTTGGAAAAATAATTTAAAAGAATATTAACTTTTTAACATTTTGGGTCATTTTTAAAAAACTTTTTAATGCCAAATTTGAAAATCTGATGCTTTTGCTCTAGTAGAGGCTCACCAGGACCTGAGCGTAACATCTAGCAACATGAACTGCTGCTGAAGTGCATCCAGAGTAAACTCAGACAGAAGAACTGAGCAAATAAAACCCAGGAAACTTCACTCATTTCACCAGAAAAGGCAATAAATTAAAATCCACAAAGACCGACGCTTATACAACACGGAGATAATTATCAGTGCGACTGGTGGAAGCCCAACTGCAGGGAGGTCCTATTTATATCTGCTGAGCCCGGTATCAGCTCTCACACACCACTGTGTGCTCCCTGTCGCCCTCGGTTGGGAACAGCTCGTTTGATGCACACACACTCATGTGGTCTCTGAGCTTTCGGGTCAAGTATTCTGAGAGCGCCGGCTGCATGTAGAGCGTCATGCAAAAAGAGCCTGAGACGCAGCTTATTTCTCATTCATGCAGGATGCCAACTATGAAACAGAATGGTAATAATTCTTAATTGTTCTGGTCTAAAAGCATGTTTTTGCATATCTATAAAATAATAATCCTTCTTTAATGACAACAAAGTCACTGCAGGACTCCTGAGGACTCTGTGTAAAAATAACACAACCAATCAGTCTTGGATTAATAAATACTTTGATTATTCTCACTCTATTTCAGCAAAAATCGTGGAATATTTGATGTTTGTTATATTGTATTCAATTCTATGATCTGCAGACGTTACAACCTGCCAGATTTCATCTCTGTGGCACAAGTAGCCTGTTGTACTTCTTCAGAAGTACACAAAATATTCACAATTACTGGTTTTTTCTTACGCATGGTCAACTGGACAATATTACCCAGGGTTCCTGCAAATATTCATGCATTCCCACACTTTTCATCTACTTTACTGTGCTCTACTCATTCTAACATTTCATTGGTGGGCTTTGATTATCTGTGTGCTTTACAAATCATGAAACAGAACAGCAGTTATGTTGTGAATTGGGGTAAAGGACTTTTTCAGCTTTTCACTTCATCAGATCTACACCAACTAGGGGGAAATTACATTTGATTTATTAAATCATATTTTGAGATCTATTTGTTTGGAAAAACAAAACTATGGGACATAAACCCAGGTTGAATTAAGTCTAGAAACTTTAGCCTTTTATCTCTTTTAACAGTTCTTATCCCGATTCCAGAAAGTTCAAGACTGCAGAAGAACCAGAGAAACATACTTTTGATATTTGACATAATTTTTAAAAAGATTTTTTTTTTTTGTAAAATCCAACTTTAAACAACCCTGAGGAACTGCTTCACATATTTATTGTAACAAGATCTTTAGTTATGAGATTCAGACTTTATCCAGCGAGTCAGCAAATCATTTCCTGACTATTTAATTCTTGCTTTATAGCCAATAATCTGGGTTTTCCCACAGAAACAGCTGTGAGTTAATTTGACTGATTTGGCTGAGTCATATTTTCATCAAACTTCCAAGTATTTCTCCACTTTACTAATCAGTTTAATTATTTTTTTCACTTTCAAGACAAAAACAAATCCAAAAGACCCAGTTTGCCCCTCAACGAATTTGTTCCCATACTCCATGCACAGTTTGGTGGTTTACTCCTTCCAAAATGAGATGTGCTGCTAATTGAGATTACTCATTAGGTAAAATGTAATTTACAACAAGCCACATCCGTCTGACCTTTTTATAGCTCCGGCCTTGTTGCAGAGATCGGCCGGATTCAATCTGTTGCATGTGACTCAATTAATCTGAATGGCATCAAGGCTCGCTTAGACATCAAAATCCCCAGATTTTCCTGTAAAAACCGGCCAAAGGGGGAAAAAATTTATTAATAAAATGCACCAACATGTGCACCACAGACCCCAGAAAAAAAAGGACATTTTTATTAGCGCCTCTGAATTTTCAGTCTCTGAATCACTGAATGAATCAGTGGTGGATAAATTTACAGAGGAAAAAAAAAGAGGCTGTGTCAGAGTGGGAGTTGCTAAAAAAAAAGGCTGGAAGGAAAGAGAAATATCAAGCATGAAAAGGAAGAGGAGGAGACAGAGAGACAAAAATCACAAGGATAGCTAGAAATAATGAGAGGGCAGGCAGGAAGCGAGAATAACAGGCAGGCGAGAAGGCGAGAGGAGCGGAGATGGCGCCAAGTTTGTGGGTAAAGGTCCAGGTGGCAGAGCAAGAGAGGAACAGAGACGAAAGGATCTCGACTCTGCTCTGCCTGGGCAGCAATCACAGAAACAGGAAGCCCTGCCCTGCCCTGGCAAGCAGCAACCAGCGCACACAGGCAGAGGCAGTGTGTGCTCACACACTGACACAAAGGCACACCAGACCACGGCGTCACGTCAAGACCCGGGGAGATGACTCAAGAGCTGCTGAAGGAAGACCTTTTGTGCTGAGCTCTACAACAACAAGCACCGCTTGTGAAAACGTCTCCTGTTGCATTTGTTCACTGTGATAATACAGACAAGGTGGAAGGATTATTATATGAAAACACCAAATCAACCGCTTCCTCCTGCAAAGGCCAGAAAAACATCTGGGATGAAAACCCAGCAAAAACCCTACAAGATTCATGAATATTTAGAGGAACATGTTTGGGTTTTTTTTTTCTTTCTTTAAAGCAAACACAGATGGACCGGTTGTTTCATGCTCCATCTAAAGCCGATGCCTGCAAAAACGGAAACTCATTCAAAACAACACAGCAAAGCAAGTCTGCTGCTCCGTTTTCATGCAAAAAGCCAAACCTGGTCAGCTCATTTTACACCTATGAAGCTAATGAGTACTGAGCTAAGCTAACTGCTGCTAAAGTTACACACTGAAGCAGAGATGCTCTTGAAGATTTTCAATAAAGTTGCATTATATTTGAAAATCCTGTATTTCTGAAGACTTCACAACATTCTCACAGCTCTCCTTGAGTTTTAGCATCCTGATCACAACATGTGGGAGATAGGGAGCATCATTTTATGGTACTTCTATAACAAAAAGGTTTACAAATGACAAAAAAAAAAATCTATTACTCTTTTTTTCCCATTAACTGTATGGATTTGAGGAGCATTAAAACACAAATTCTGTTCTTGAATAACATTCACATTTGAAATAAACTTCAAGATGCCACTTACTTTAAAAAACTGTCATTTATATAACACAGTAACTGCATTTATTCATGTTTTTGAAACTTACTGGTATTCATTGACAGTTTTGCAGTTTTATTTTATTTTTTTTACCATTAATAACTGAAATTTTACAAAACAACAATATAAATCAAAGTCCTTATGACAAATGTATTATGTGGAAGGATAGTTTGGATGAAATATAAAAATTACTAAAACTCCGCTATAGGCAAAATGTTTCATGTGTTGAAATTTCCATTATTACTGCGATTTAGTATATTATGTAGTCTTTTATGTGCCGAGTTGCATTTTTTTCCCCAAAGCATGCGTGTTAGTTATATTGGCCACTCTATTTTGCCCTTGTATGATGGCTGTTTGTGTTGCTCTGTAACAAACTGGTGACCTCCTCTCTCACCCATTGACCCCATGAAACCCTGCAAAGGTCAAACAGGTAGAGAAATTTAGTGGATGGAAAAAAAAGTTAGCCAAGTGTGGCCAGCGTGTCTCTTTATTGATTGAACACAGGAAGAGATTATGGATTATTTTTTGCTTGTTTGTTTTAGCCGATAACAATTTACAGTTTAATCACCTCAACTTAATAGATCAATAATACTTTAGTTAACGTGATGCTTCCTATTTAGAATAAAATTAAAAAGCTAGATTACAATAAACAGCGGCATACGAATTACAATTAAAACTGAAACACTGAGCACCTCAGACCATGTCAGTTCGATTGAGGATTTTGCTTCCCCCTTTGCAAAAATCTTTTTTTTTTTTGAGGAAAATTTGAAGATGGAATTGACTGATGCCTTTCACTCATTTGAAATAAACACCAGATCCCATTTTTGCTGATTTTTGTGGTCATTGGTGTAAATTTTTATATTTATTCTGTAAACTTAAACTTCAAGTCCGCCTAGATTTAATCGCAGGTTGTAAAACTGTCCTTGAGCCAAACAAAACCTACTTTTGTTCCATGGTCACTGTAAGTGGATGTTGGAATGACAATAAAAGTCAAAGTTACTTTGCAAATCTGCCAATCCAAAACACTGGAGGTTATTGCAAACAATAACATGACAAAGTCAGCAGAGTTCAAAATGATTGACTTCATTGAATGAGAGGTTTTTCTTCGCTGGTTTTAGGATGATGTATACCTGCGCTAAACTGGTCACTAATCAACAACCCGATATGTATCGTCCTAAACCTTTAAAGGAAACATTCTGACAAAGGTTAAAGTAGATCAGGTGATGATCTACTTGGATTAGGACCTCAAAAAGTGAAAGGAAAAGTCTGACTGTTGCCACCAGGTGATGTTGTGTCAACACAAACTTGAAATTTGTTCCTTTTTTCTAATACACAATCCAAAGTTGTTGCAATGTCGCAATGTGTTGGAAATATTAATCCATTCAAATCTCTAAAAGGAGTTTGTTCACATGTGAAACATTCTAATCTTGTTGGTTTTGAATCATTTCTTTGGTTCCTTGGATAAAAGAAATCTGAAAAATTTCAGAATGAATCACTGAGTCACAGCAGAGGTGATCAAGTTCAGTCCTACTGTCTACGCATCCCTTCTGCAACACATCTGAATCAAATGGCCGACTTCCCTCATCAGCAGCCATTCATTTACTGCAAAGCCATGGTAACCAACCATTTATCTGATTCAGGTAGGAGAGTTATGACAAGAAAATGTCCTGGATGATAAATCGTCCTAGAAGTTACAGCGATAAACAATAATATTGTCTGACTCCATTTTCAAGTAACATGATGGCGTAATAATGCAAGTGCACCCTCTCAAAGATCAATAAACTTTAATTTCTAATGAACATTTAACACCGGCACCGGAAGACATCTTATACATCTTTCAGTCTAAATATCTAAATATATATATATATATATATATAAGAACCTAAAATAAAATCGATGCTGAAGTCTCTGAACAAAACTGCCTTTCAAAAAAGGGGCTTGTTGAGACCAATTTGCTACAAAAAGAGACAGACATGAGGAAAAGCAATATTCCAAATGGAAAATGTTGAGCTTGTTTTAATTTATTATGCAATTCATTGATTTATTGATTACTGTGACAGGCTTGGATTCAGGTGTTTTGGGGAAGGGTGGTAATTCTCCACCACTTGAGCTTAATTAAGTCATTAACTGCACCTACCGGGCACAATTGAGTTATGACACTTGACAGTTTAGAGGCACAAAACTATAAATAGTTAAATATTATCAGTTATTAGTTGTCAGTGTCAATTTATTCATAAAACATTCAAAATCAAGAAAAATTACCAGAAGCTAAAAGTGACTGTACACTATTAAATAACTAATAAACATTGGAGAAACAATAGGGTCACATCAGGTTGTCCTCACCACCCAGTATTATTTTAATCTTTTCTCAGAAGAAAAATGCCAGGAATTCTCTCCACAGCAGCCACTATTCAGCATTGTTTTCTCAGGCTGAGTAGCCACTGGTAGCCAACACACCAGTTAACGCGAACTGACATGAGGTGACCTTTCTCCTCGTCCCTTTCACTTCATGTTTTATACTTGAGTGGAAAACGCTGCTGTGCAACAAACAAAAGTGGAACAACCTGACATTAGCTGCACGCAGCTAAGTGTTTTCTTTTACAAATCGTTGGCTGATTGATTGGCTGCATGAAAGCGGAGGGCGACGGATAAAAGACCTGCAGTTGTTGCAGGCTCGGGATGGGGCCCTGACGCTCCGGGTTCCTGTTTGCGTGAAGTGAGATGTGAAAGAGCTTTGATGGCAAACAGAGCAGAAAGCGAGACACGCGCACCTTACATAATTGAAGAACATATTGTAAGGGAGGAAGCGGCACTGAAACATGAGATAACTTTGAGCCCCGAGTTCCCACAACCCGAGGAAGCCATCAGCTGATTCAGGTCGCAAGGAGAGCTTCTGCCCGTTTCACGTTTAAAGCTTGCAGTTGATGCATTTGATCTTAAAGAGACGTTTGTGGAAACCCACTTCTAAAACCTAATGACATAATAAACTTCTAACACCTTGTTGAAACAGAAATCCCCTCAGAAAGCTTCAATCCTTTGTTTTGAACTCACAGCGGGGGCCTTCAACACCACACCAAAGAGTAGAAAACCCACTCTGCTTAAAAAGGAGCACAACGCTTGATAGTCTGGTGGGCTCAGATGGATTGGGGACCAAAATTGCAACGTTTGTTACATTTCCAGTTGGTGTGGTTTGCTTTTACAATGCACTGTCAAATGATCCAAAATGTTCCTCCCCTCACCTGTGGGTGGCGCTGCACCAAGAACTACTGGAGGAGATTACATAAAAACCTCTGAAGAAGACACTGAGTGCAACTTCCTTCTTCATGAAATGTAATAAAAAAATGGGAGTACTGTCATTTTAGCGATTGTAGGATTTCTCTTTTGTCTTCGGTAAGAGAGCACAAGCCATTTCTCCTGCTAGCGCTAAACTTTTGCATTTGTTTTGGTGGCATTTACCCAGAATGCCCTGTTTCAATTCCTGCCTTTGGAGTCGAGCCAGAGTTCAATTGCGCATTCACACCTCCTCAGATGAGCCAGACTGTAGGGAAACAGACTAGAGTTTGCCTACTATACAGCGCTGGTGTGAATAGTCATTTTACCCACTTTTATACGCAATATAAAGTAGGGAAATATGATTAAATGACTAAAATATATAATGTCTACCAGCAGTATGTCACTTAATATGTTTTAACAGGTCCAAACAGAAAAAGATTAGAGCATTGTTTAATAGAGGTGCGCCGATCCATCGGTCACCGATCATAATCGGCCGATTTTCGTGAAATCGGTGATTATCGGGATCGGCCGATCATTGGCTCTGTTACCGATACCGATCACCTGCATCTCATTTCTCAGCCTGTCTGTCCAGCTGTTCTCGTCTTTCCTTCACTCTGCGCAAACGCGCAGCAACAAATGCTAAG
>CAEGAF010117830.1:0-21954 GCA_903067075.1 Micropoecilia bifurca
CACACACACACACACACACACACACACACACACACACACACACACACACACACACACACACACACACACACACACCTGAGCTGCACTATGGAGGCAGATATAATTTAATTAAACGAAGGTCGAGGCGCGTCTCAGCTATGCAGTGTGATCTCAGCTTCTTTCCCTAAACGCAACGTAGACAGAGGCTTTAAATGTCTCTACTACTGTCTCCAATCAGCAACTTTTGCCTGAGCCAAATATCAGTTGAGATGTTGATAACCACAGTGTGAGGTTTTAATTTGCACATGAAAAGGAGTGAAAAGCTACAGAGTGGCACATCCTTGTGGTGTGATCAGTCATATGACTGGTGTATTTATATTTACACCCAGGCGACTTCAGATGAGCGTAAAAAGCTGATCTGACACACATGTTGGCTTTCACACCCATTGTTCAGCTTGGATGCTCCAATCTCTTTTTTTTCTTTCTTCTAATTGTCTTTTGTCTCTCACCTTTCCCCCTCTCCCTGTTAACGTTTCTACCCTCTCTTCATTTTCTTCTCTTCATGAATGTTCTCTCTGCTCCGCGGTTGTGATTTGAAGAACTTTAGCGGAGGGGAAACAGAGGACTTCTCTCAGAGAGCTCTTTGGCGTTCTGCTTTCTGTGGACCAGCAGGCTCCGTTCGTACTGACATGCCATTCAAAGCATTAGGAGCTGAGGCCTCTGCTCCTAAGTTCATTCACCGTCAAAACTCTCTCTCTCTCTCTGGTAACATGCTTAGAATGAATCCAAAGCAAATAAGGAAAGAAAATGACTTTTTTTAAAACTGGAGTACACCTCATTGTTTCTGATTGTAGCGATGGATCCACAGAGAGGAGTAAAGGTCAGGGAGAAGGGCTACACAGAGGAAGACCATCATTTAGAGACTCTGCTGTTGTCTCTGTCGATCCGAGCCTATGGCAAGCGTGCAGCCAGAGCAGCTGCAACAAAGAACTTAATGGAGCGTCTCTGAATAGACAAGTTTCGAATGAATGGAGGAGGAGTGAGTGAGTGCAAACACAGAGAGGCGTAGGGATTGATGGCAGCCACACACCTCTAAGGATTGGCTGTGGAAAACATTAGTAAGGAAGGATTTCATGTGGTTAATGTGACAATGAAAAGATTAATCACCACCCCTGTAGATGCTTCTGTGACTAATATTGGATTATTAATCATCCAGCAGCAGATCAGCCTGTTGTTTTTGTTGTTGCAGCTGTTTAGGGTGGAGCTGCAACTATGTTATGTACAGTTAAGGTGGTTGGATGTTGTCAGCTCAAAGGTTTGGGACCTGGAGGATTTCGACAATAAATCTCAAGAGCTACAAAATGTGTTAAGGAGTTGAGAGAGGAAGAGAAATACATAATATAGCATCAAAATGCTGGACTAGATTAAATATGGTTACACATTTGTTTGTTCATAGATTTTTTTATCATGCAATTTTTTTCCTAATCCTATTGTTTTCTGTTCAATCAAACCATTTGCAGGCTTTTGCTCAGAATGTTTTTAAAATTTAACTTAATTTATCACAAGTTGCAATGTAAATTAAAATGAGTCTAAGGCAAATCAGGTATAAAATGACAAAATCACTTTCTTCTCTACTTTAGCACCACCTGACCTCAACCTTTAGATAAAAATGATGAAAGTAAACACAAATAAAAAGGCTTTACTTTACCAAGACTGCATATCCCAGCATTTTCCCTCCCTTGTCCATTTCTTCGTGCTTATTAAGTTCACAGCAGTCACTGAATACTCTGAAAACTTGGAATCAGTTAGGAGATCCGGAGAAAGCCTGCGCAGTGACATGGAAACCTTGTCCCAGTTTGTGCTCCAAGATTTTTTCCACACTACTTGGCAGATGTGGAGCTCTCCATGCAGAGCCGCCTATTGAAACGGGCCTCTTCATCCTTTTCATGACTTCACGTGACAGCCAGTGTCATGCCTCTGTGCCAGTGGGCATGTCATGGCTGAAGATACAGCAGTGCTTAAAAATAGAAAGCAATTCATAATGAATTACAATAAGCAAAAGGATAGAGTTTGATACAACTTTAAGAAGATACCGAGATCCTCGAGTCTTACTCTTTTACAATTCTTCTGTGTGTGTGTGCCAAGAACTAAACAACATGGACTGAGAATTGAACTAGTGACTCATGATTGCAGGGCAAACTCTTATTGTTTTTCCCACCTCATGACTTTAGCTTCATATATTTATTCATGTTACAATTTTATGTTACGTGTTACATACTTTCATATTGTTAAAGTGCTAATAATGGTTGGTGTCAGCTTATTAGCTAAATATAGCATACAAGCTCATTAGCATAGTAGCGAAAATTAGCTCTGCTTAGCTAGCAAATTGACTTAAGCAAAAACCAGGCTTATGTAGTTCAAAAATATGGAGATACAGTGAACCCAAGGCTATTTGTTGTCCTATATTCATTGATTTTCCTGTGAAGTGCAACTCCACATTATTCACAGAAAGTTTGCCTATTTGTGCATTTTTTTCCATAAAGCACATAAAATATGGTCAAGATAATGCAGAGTGGGAAGTTGAGATACATGAGTGTTTTCAGTCCAAGTGCCTTTAATTTCCATTGGACTTGATATCAAGTGGGGGACTTAAGGTTGTCTGAACAGTGGAAATAATGAAGACCATATTAGGTGCTGTGGCAGTCTACCATACATGTTAATTGGTGTTTAAAGTATTTAAGCAGACAATTATCTGACTTGTTAAAAAGTGGGTTCCAAATATGTGCATATTTTATCTATTTGTGTGCAACTGTTGTCACTGTAACAATATGAACCGGAAATTCAGTGTATCAAAGGACACCTTTAGCTTTTATTTTCTAAAGTCTCAATTCTAAATGAATGGGATTGTCGTGCTCGCGCCTTGCACAGACGGGAACGCGCAATTCATTTTTCCAGCGGCACGCAGAGGAGAGAGAGTTCAGCCTCGGGAGGAGAGGGGAGGAGAAAGGGCTACATGGAGGAATACTGGGCTCTAATTCTGCACAAAATCTGACCTGGATAACAGTTTTTTTGTACATTAGGACACAATGAAGAGTCCCCGGTGTCTCTGTTAGTTTTTGTCGGCGAAGAGGCGAAGAGGGGCGCTCTTAAGAGTTTTGTTAGTCCGCGGTACGCTGGAGCCGCCGCTGTCGCTGCCAGTTTCTCTCCGAGAAAAAAGACGACTTCAGCAGGGGAGGACCTGGGAGAAACTTTGTGGGGGAAAAAAATGCAGGGGGTTTCAGCGACGGGTAAGTGAACTGCCCTCTCCCAGACCATTCGGTCTGCGTTGAAAACAGCCTCCACTTTTCTGGAGTTGTTTCCAGAGAGTCGCGGCGGGTTTGGCGCACAGGATTTGAATCTCCCAAAAATGCGTTTGCCAGCTGTCAGCGGGGCAGCTGCAGGCCCGTATCTAACAAGAGAATAATATATATATATAAAAAAAAGACTTATGCTCGTCAGGCGGCCTCATAAACACAAACTGAAGGAAGCGTTAATATTGGAGCTTGTTGGGAGCTCGGGCTGACGGACAGAAAGGGCAAGAATAGGAGCAAAGCGGTGCCAAACCCTGAGAGAAAGGCCCTGACCTCAGTGTCTCCGGTCTGACTGAGCCCCTTCTCTCTGAAGCACACAAACACACAGACACTCGCATTATATCTGCAGTAATTTAGTTAGTAAGCCCTGACCGGAAATCAAGCTGTAAACACACTTTTTGATAACAAGAGGGCTTCTGCGCTGCCCTCCCTATTGTGAGTGGCTGTAACTGTGTCCCTGTGAGGAATGTGATCTAAGTGGAGGAGTAGCTGTGTGTGTGAGGCAGATATTACAAGTCTGGAGGTCTATGAAAGCGTCTGCATGCATATCTGTCCTGCAGGTCGGTAGAAGGCCATAAGTTAGAGATGAGTGTGTTTTCTGTGGTTTCCCATCTTGCAATGTGGGCAGACATATTTTTAGCAGCAAGATGATTTCATGAGATCCTGACTTGCATTTCTGCCACAGCTGAATAATTAACGGACTCCCTAGCTGTCCATCTTCATGTTGGTTCAGTCTTAAAGATATATGGAGTGTTGTATTTATTAATTTTTTTCCACAACCAGATGTACACTGTCAAGAAAGTTAAAGGTGAGTAATAAAGTTTGGATTTCCAGTGCAAAATTTCAGAAATGGCTGATTTAATTGAAAATGTACTGAAGAAGGAAACAAATCTTAACACTATTTTGTACGTACCACAAAAGGCTGGAGAGGAGTTCATCGGCACCGATTTACCACAAATACCCAACAAGACTGTTTAGACGACAAGAACCAAAGATCCAACTAATTTTCAGTAACACACAATAGAGCAATAAATTAAATTCATACAAATACAATTATGTCTGGTAGATGGATTAGCAAGTGACTTTGACAGATTTTAACAAAGATGGTGATGCATTTTGTTGCAACACTGCAAATTTTTTGCATCTTTCCCAAGCCTGGATTAATGGTGCGTTGACTGATGAGGGTATGTTAAATTTAACCATGAAAGAACTTGCATAATGGTCTGAATGTATTTAGATTTCTTTTTGAATGTTTTAATCTTATTGACTCCTGTGCATATTCCTTGTTTGTAAAATGGGTTAAAAGGTGTATTCCGCCTGCAAGACCTAAATTGTTAAATGATTTGTGAGTACTGTGGAGCTGATCTTTGGGATTACCTTTCTTCCTTCTGATGTTGACTGAATGATGGCAGTAGGACAGACTGTACTATAACTGACAGTAAGAGGCTGATTTATATTTTTATCTATTAGCAAACGTAGCTTGTGAGCCGGCAGTTTTGCAGGAAACATTTGGACCTTAAGACCGTCTTAATGCAACACACTGACCAGACCAGATGGTTTTTATTTTAACTTGGTCTGATCTCTGATAATGATATCTGGCCATTCCGGTCTGCACTGGTCCTCTTCACAAACCACTTCCATGTGTTTCATTGGGCTCCAGGTCAGTTTGGCCCCTTTGACATTTTGTACCCAACCCTTGCCAGTTCATTCCTTCAAATGTCTGCTTGCTTATTGGACATAAACAAGTTATTTCATCAACATCTGCATGAATAGCTGTGCGCCATTTTATTGATATTCGTAATTAGGTAATTTAATGGAGATGAGTTCTCATTAAAAGGCTAAACTTCTATATATGATTTAATTTTGTGGTGTATTTTTCAAAAATTGTTGTATTGATTGTGGTTTTGATTACAGCTTATGAAATTTGAACCCTAATCAAATCAAAGTAATTCTGATCAAAGTTCACTGGAACATCATTATTGGAGCTGCAAATGCTTGCAGTAAACAGAAAACTCATGATAGAAAACAAAAAGTTACAAATTGATGCAAATTTACACTAAATTTAGTTACATTTAGTTGTCAAGACAAAGTTTACTGAAACCTTTTTCTCATAAAGTTTAAATGCTTTATTGCTGCATACAGAACACTACTAAACATGCTTATGATTACAAATAAAAATGGAGGGAAAAAAGCTGACATTTTTAAATAAACTCAGACGCTACTAGAAATACCCTTTTATTTTTTTTTCCCCAGGAAAATCTGGATCACGTTACAATTTAGAACAAAAAAATCAGACCAAATAGAAAACCTGAGTATGACATGTTCTAAGGAGACTGATTGATTTTACAGGATAGTCTGACTCATAGCTTTAATGTTTTTATTTATTTATTTATTTAAATTAATATTAAACCATGGATTTATTGAAAAATAATTTAAAAAAAGAGGATTTCTTTCTTTCTTTAAACTTTTGCATACATCTGCTTTAGCAATGCCTAAGACAAAGAAGTGGTAGGAGGGTATGCCTGACGTGAAGTGCTGATGGGACGATATCAGGCTGCAGCTGAGGTAAACTATGCAGAGTGAAAGAGAGTCTGTTTGTTGTGAGGCTCAGGGGAGGGATCGATCTGCCGTCCTCCTGGCTGACTTTCTTTTCCCTGCAGTTCAGCACTGTATCGTCTCTCTCCCACACACACATTCATATTCACTCTCAAGGCCTTGCTCTTCATTATTTCTTTTTGGTTTGTTGTGTTTTTCCCATTCCCTCGCTCTCTCCCACACTGTCTCAGATCAATCTTTTGCCCCCTCTTCCTTAAACCCTCTTCCCCCAGCACAGCACAGCACACACACAATCAGATGTGTTATTTCTTTTTCCCTTAACTCTACTTCCACGTGGGAACCCTACCCCAGTCAGAGTGCTTTCCGATGCTTATTTTTGTATTTACGATAGCAGGGTCGTGCGGGTTGCGGGCTGCTTGCATTGAATCATCGGAGAATCTATTAAAACAAACCACATCACAAATAAACTGTGGTGGGATGGATAGCATGCCTCTCAGTCTGAGGTCCACCGCAGTCCTCTGACTTGTGTATATAAACTTTATGGACAGATTTTGCTCTTATTCCTACACTCAGAGGTAGGGTACAAAAACAGGGCGACGGTGGTTCACGAGTGGCAGGATGGATGTCCTGACTGGCCGTTTTGGAGTTTGTATCATGAAAAGAGAATCCTTCAGCATCAGATCTACTACTAGCACCTCCTCTTTTCCTTAGGAGTTTGAGAACGGGACGGGAAGGAAAGTTTCCTGCGCGGCAAAAATTTGCCCACAACTATTTCCAATTTAGACCATTGTTTAGCTTAGCTGGTAGATATTGTCTGTGCAACATAGCATAATTATCCCAGGGTGTGAATTATTATACAGGAACCCCATGGAGCACCGAGGAAGGTTTCAGCCCTGTACTGTATCTTTTCTTGTTTATAGTAAAGTCTGTTTGTCAGTAATGATAAATGAAACCGTTTACAGCAGCTCACGGAGGGAGTACCCAGCAGTTACTCTGGGTTAAAGGGGTCACCATGTATTCAAGAGGAAATCTGGTACATGAATCCATAGAACAGAGTGGCATTTTTTTCCAATCCTGGATTCTAAACAGGATTTACATACCCACGGTTATTTAAAAAAAAAAAAACTGATTAAAATGAACCTAGCTCTATTACTAAATTAAGGTTTTCTGAATGTGTTCTTATGCACTGTTGGTGTTGGCATTAGATGATTAATCATTGGTTAAAATGGGAAACTAAACATGGGGATAATAGAGGATGAGCTGCACTTCTACATAATGTGACAGCTAGTAGATATAGTTTTGCTTATCATAGTCCTACAGTGGCCATCATCTGTAATCAGCATTGCATTATTTAAGTTGAAAAAGTGAATTGTAGCTATAAGAAAATAGAAATTAAAAAGTCACAGATGCTTTCTCTCTGGGTTAAAAGTCAAAGAGAAAAAATTTGGTTTGAAAAGCAGAAAGAGATCAAATCTTGTTCATTACCAAGCATTGAGTAAATGCACTCAATGCTTGGTCTGGGCTCCTTTTGCGTGACTTATTGCATCATCTATCAGCCTGCCGAGCAACTTGTCTGCATTGTTGGATCTGGTGACTTTCACCTTTCTGGTGAGTTTCCAGGACACTCAAGTGCAGCGATAATGTGATGATTAAAGCGCTTAGAGGTACTTTTTGCAGTGTGGGAGACCATACTGGAAAATGAAGTCAGAGTCTCTTTAAACCCAGTCAGCAGAGGAACGTGCTGTGAAATATTCTCCCAAACTGCTGCTGCTCTGACTTTGGACTTGATAAAACACATTGGACCAATACCAACAGGTGCTCCACAAATCAGCACTGACGGTGGAAACTTCACACTGAAACTCAAGCAGCTCGGATTTTGTGCCTCTCCAGCATTTCTCTCCACTCTGGATTTGGAGGAAGCATTTTTTTTGTTTGTTTTTTTTTTTGCTTGTTTTCTTTGAAAATCAGCATTATCTCGTTTCGTTTAAAGTTTTATCTTGGCGCTGATAATGTAGTTCTCTCCTGGTTTCTGCCAACCAGTGCATGTGCTTGTATTCAGGAGGTAAATATAAACATTCATTGGGTCTATAGTTTGTTGAAGCTGGTATAACCCCTGAATTAACAATACATATTGTTACTGCAGTAGATGGGCATGTACAGTAGAAGTGGACATGTGCAACACCTCCCTTGTGGGTGATACTGTCGTCACTCAGCTCTGTCTACTTTGGGATCTTACAGATTGAGTGATTGACCAAAACGTAGCAGAGCGTTTTGTCTTTTTTTAGACACTTGGTTTTGGTCCAAAAAGACAGAATAAAATGTTGCACTTTATTTTGGCCAAAGCATTTATACAAAATGTAAAGCCCTACAAACAAAAGTAGAAGGCTGCTCTAGCCTTTGAAGATTGGAAGCAAATGGCCCACATCTGAGACAAATTTGCAGTTGGATTTGCAGCCACTGATCACCATGCTTGAATGCATCAAAGACAAGACTTGTTAGGCTTGTGCATACATTCCAGGAGCAGATATGAAGCACGCTAAATGTTTTCCACTGATTGGTGAGAGAGAAGTTGATGCTAGCATCGGCTGCTCATTGGCTGTAGCCGGAGTTACAATAACGCAGCGCGCTTTGACCGTAGACTGTACAGGGGTGTATATACAAAGTCAGAGCTCAGTGACCATATCTGGCAGTTAGAGTTAGAGATGCTACACAGATGTACAGAGCTTGAAAAAAAACAGGATTTACAAGAACTCAAATTATTTCTCTTGAGAGTGAACCAGACAGAGTTGAAAGATGTGAGTCAGCTCCTCAGACATGCCAACAGACACTCAAGGTGTCTTGTAAATATTGATCGTGGTGAGTTTCAGAGAGATTTCAGCACCTTTTCAGTCTATAACCATGTGGATCGGGTAACCGCATGGGTTAAATTAAATCAGGCTCAGGTTTTATTGAATTTTATAAGAATGCTAATCTGATCTCTCTGTCGTAAGTATAGTTCTTCTGAATAACAGTGACTTTTCTTAGGTATTTTTGTTCTTTGACCTTTTTCACATGTCAAGTTACAAGCACAAACTTCAATCTACACTATATTGATCAACTGTATTATGTAGACCACTGCCATGTAGTGTAAAATGAAAATTAAAGTCTGCTCCTTTTGCTGCATTTATTCAGGGACTTTTAGCCCATTACTCTATTTTTAAAAAAGCCCAAATAGTTTGGTTGGAGAACACCGGAAACATAAGTTTTTAACTTTACAAATTTTCTGTTAGACTTATGTCTGGACTTTGACTGGACCATTGTGACACACATAATTTCAACTACATTCTATTGCAGCTCTGGCTGGATGTTTATGGTTGTTCTCCTGGGAGAAGAAGCTCGATACCGGTCTCAAGACTTTGCAACTCCTAACTTGTTTCCTTTCGTGACTGTCCTGTATTCAATGACTTTTCAGAACAGATTTTCTGCTTGCCATTTTTTCATAACGACTATATTTGTGGACTGGATGGCTTATAGCCATCCAGTCACCAGATTCTTCCAGTTGAGCGGTGGACCTCCGCATCTCCTTCAGATTCACAACTGCTCATTTCTCTGAATAATGTTCCCCTTGTCTGATCTGTCTACGTACATAGGTGGACGGTTTTATCTTGGCAGGTTTGCAGTCTGAGTCTTTCCATTTTCGGATAATAGTTTGAACAGAGCTCCGTCAGATGTCAAAAGCTTTGGGTATTGTTTTATAGGCTATCATTGCTTCTCCAAATCTTCGTCTTTGACCTGTTCGTTGTGTTCCCTTATTTCCTAATTCTCTAATAAACCTCTAAGACCTCCACAGAACAACTATACCTATAATGAGATTAAGGCGTGGATAGTATTTACTGATTTTATTTAATTGGAATTTAATCTGAGGTATCTATGACAGGATATAAATGTATGTTGCAGCTGTTGGGTATGAGGGAGCTGTTTGGCAAGCCGTGTATCATTTTCAGTTCAGTTCACAATTATGGACTCATTTGTGCCAGTCTGTTACTTAAAGTTGCCAGTAAAACACTGAAGTTTATCGTTGTACCAGGACAAAATGTGAAAATGTTTTTGGCGTACGAATACTATTGGATTTCATTGTATTCTAAGAGCTCATTCCCTTTTGTTGTGCGCTTCTTCTCTGTTCTGGTGGTTTAAAGTCAAATGTAAGGAGACAGTAAAATGTTTTAATAGAGTACTACAAAATGCACATCAGATATCTCTTTTTTTGTCTTTCCCCAGTTGTTTCTTTGCAGTTTGGGAAACGATATCAGTTAAGAGGTTTTAGCCCATGTGAACATATGTGCCTTTCAACCCAGAGACCACAAAGCCGCCGCCCTTCGTACATAAATGTTGCCTCCGAATAACAGCAAACATGTCTGTCGTCCTGTGTTGTTCTCTAGTGCATGTGCCGGAATCTGAGGAGCTTAATGCAATCATCTGCTTGACTTCTTGCAGCAACACCCCATTGAGTATTTGCTGACACAAAACTCCTTGGTGACTAATACTTATAAACAGAAGAACTGGGTGTATTTCGGTTATTAGAACACATCCTGTGGATCTCTACCTCCTCCTGTCTCATCTGGTTACAACTGTGTGAGACAGCATGACTCAGATCCAGGAACAGTGAGAAGCTTCAGGCTCTTTCCCGGCCAGCCCGGGTGTCTGTTTGATTCCCTTGATGGTGGTCATGCATGTGTCCTGCTGTTGCTGAGATTCATCCAAACGTGACGCGTGACGTTTGTTTGCGTGAGCGGAAAAGCAGCCCTGGAGGTGATGGAGCCTTTCTCTGACAGGTCTTCTTTGTTATATAGTGACATGTGTACGCATAACATTTTTCTGTTTTCTACAGCTCAAATATGTTTTATGGGACAGAAATGTTTCCATTTTAATAACCAAGCTGTCTATTCAAACTGTGATAGCTTTAGAAGTCGGCTTAGCTTTTTTTTTGTTTTTGCGCCTATTAAACGCAGTCGTTTGCTGTATTTTGCAGGTGCAACATTAGTTGATAAGGGAGAACGAAGCGCAGGAGCATTTGAATGTGGACTGGATGGAATTAGTAACTGGTTTGCTTCAATGTGTTTTTTCCTTTTCTATTATCAGTATGGCAGACGCAAAATTGACTCTCCTGTTTAACTGGTTATTGCATAAGTTTTAGGCATGGCTCAGGCATTGCGTCCATAAGCAAGCACGCACCGCTACAGTAATACCAAGCCAAGCGAGAGCAGGGTGACGTATCGTGGATAAAATTTTTCTTTTTCTAGGTCACTCATAAACATTAATATTACTTGCAATAATAAAAAGCGTGCTGGTAAATTTTAAAACGTCACTGTAAACCAAAATTAATAATAATTTTTTTATTATTAAAACAAATGCCACAAACCTGAGTTTAATTTTGCTCAAAGCAAGTGGAACAATGTTTAATTTGTTCCTTTTTAAATAAAACATTTTTTTCTTTTTGTTCCATTTAATAAACATAAAGAAATATATATTTTTCAGTACGTGGTCACTAACTGAATTCAGGTGTGTCGGAGAAGCAGCTCCTGTTGACTGAAGCTGGACTGGATTCAACTAATGAGACAAGACAATACTCGGGACAAGATTCACAAGAACCAGACAAAACCTTTGCATTCAGGAAAACTTAGAATCTCAGCTTTTTAAAAAATAATTATTTTAACTTAAAAAATAGAATAAAATTGTTTTTAAAAAGCTTGCTTGTATACATCAGAATAAAAGTCTCAAACATAGAAACAATAGTATTTGCTAGCTTAACATGGATTAAGCTAAAGTCAGCTGGATAGCACATTGTAAGACAGAGTTTACTTGGACTGGAAAAGTGCTGTTGTAATATCAAAACACCTTGCAGTGCAAGATTTTTTCTTTTCACCTGTAATTAGCAGCTTGCAGTGAATTGAATTGACTAAGGTATCGAGGCGAATATTTATCCTCAGGAATGTTTTTGTGCTGTCATTCAAGTCACTCAAATAATTCCCACCCTACTATAAAATGTAGCCTAACAGTTACTATTGGTGGCTTTACGGAAGCCTCTTTGTTCCCTTAATTATATCCTTTAAGCGACAGCATAACCAAGCTATGAGGTGTACACTGCTATAAAAGCTTTAGTGGAGAGGACGGGAAGTGTTGTAATAGCAGAGTGTGAACAAGTGTTGTGGACAAACTGTGATGTCTCGAAATTACACAAAGAAGCCGTATTCTTTCCATGAAAGTTTATATATATCTGGAAAGACCAGTGACCTCAGATAAGATCTCAGTTGTAATAGTATAGAGTTAATTAACTCTGTGGTTTGTTACTAAAGCTACTGCAGATTAAGATAAACATAATTAAACAAATCGTAGTCTGATGAAAATGTTTTTGTGATGTGTTAATTTGTCTTTTTCAATTTTATTGGCTGTTTTTTTTTTTTTTTTTGTTCCCCCAAAGAAGTCACATTTCCAGATTAATAAGATCTTGCTGGCGTTTGACAGCGACAGCAGCACAACTGAGTCAACTGTAGTTTATGATCGGGATGTTTCTGTTCAGAGTAGCACTTCTTGTTTATACTGGAGTTTTTCTTGGCTCACACGCTTGCGCGTACACGCACGCATACACACACGCACACAGAAGGCGGAAGTGACCTAGTTTTCCTAAATGGTACCAACTGTGGAGGCCTTCCAGAAAAGAACACAATTACTCGGTGTCACCCAATAAAGGGGGCTAACGTGAGATATTGAGCACCGGCTTCATGACCAAATAAATCTCACGCTGGTCATCTGTGTAAATGTTTGCAAGCCAGATGTTTGTCTGCAGAAATTTTTGGGCTTCTGAGAGTGGGAGCGTGGAAGCTCTTAAAGTGGTGGAAAATCATTTTAAAGCTGCAGATATGCTCTCAGGTTTCGTTGCTGTTCAGTAGTCGGTTCCAGAAAAATAAGTTTTTCAGCTACAGGAATGTCTCTGCACAGCGTTTTCTGCTGGTCTGCCTGTATCTCTGTCTCTCTTCTCCAGTCTGCTGTCTGTCTGGATCTGACCTTTCCTGGTGAGGGGGATTTTCCTGGGAAAGTCATATGGAAAGTAAAAAAAAACAAAAAAAAAAACTGGGCCCTAATAGTAAAAGCATGTTCCATTATATTTTCTCTCCTTCTGTGTGTGTGCATTTTATGAGTTCAGCTCCTTCCTAGCACACAGAAAGCATTGTGTTTTTCCCTCTCTCTCTCATCATCAAGAAGAGCAGGCTCCACAGAATCAGAGCTTCCTGTACACAGTGGGGTGAGGCCCTGGGATCTAGAGCCGAGGGAAGCGGGGCAGAAGAAACAAGGTGGGAATCGGAAACGGAGCCAGGTGAAGGTTGCTGTCAGGTTAGAGGGGTCAGCTTCTGCAAAGGCGTATAACCATAAAAGCTAATCCATTGATAAAAGGGGGGAAAAAAAGTGAGATGCACTCATTTTATTATTGAATATTATGTTACAGATATTTTAATAATTCCACACAAAACCAGCTTAAGCACAAAGCCATCGACAAATAAACTATTGTCTGTATACACAAAGCCTGAGATTGCTCTTTGATGAGCTCTTTACTGCATGGCGTGCAACAATGAACTGCTTTAAATACTTTGATGTCCAAAAATAGGTCTGTCTCTGGAGATTTGTTCTTCAAGGCTCTGTCACAAAGACTGTAAAGGTTTCTCTTTGTTTCTATCTGTTTGCATCCTTTGTTGAAGGTACATAATTTACTTATTTTGGTTTGGAGAATAGTTTTTATAACTAGATTAAGCATCATGTGACTTAATAAACCTAGCAAAAACATAATGTGGTCAAATGTTGGGTGAAGGGCTAATATCCACAATAGAGATATGTGGTTCAGTATCTGACTGTGTTGTCTCTTTCTTGATTTTGTTTGACAGTTTTTATTCATTAAATGCATCAAAAAGCAGGAGCTCTGGCCTTTTCTGTTCTATAAATAAATCAACTGGCAACATGTACTTTGTGATGTACTCTTTTGTAGGTTATTAAAAATCTAATGAGGGGTGTATCTACAGTTCAAACCAGATATTTGCATTTTTTCTGTGAAAATACTCAAGCTGGTTAGTTACCCTGTAGAAACATGGATGGATGGCCGAGTTGTGCATTGGCTTTTCAGCCATTTAGAAATAACTGCAGTCTTCAGGTTTTTTTTATTATTTGCCATCAAATTATAACTAAAACTGGTTGATGAAGCATCGTTTTACACCACTTTTTTTTTGAGTCTGCGAGCTTTAAAGCTACAGCATATACATTTTTTTCTACATAGTTTCACCATATTGTGACAGGATAATATGAGATGGATAATCTGTGAAAAGATCGAGCTCCTCCACTTGCTCCCTGAACTACTGTTAGTGACTGAAGAAATGCACTGCTCCCAGTCAAAAACAACCAATCAAAGCTAGGAGGGGTGTTGTAGTGATGTCAGTCAACATCATGTACAAATGAGAAGATGAGAGCAGTGCATACGCAAGAATGATTGACAGTGCTAAGACCCTCCTCCTGGCTCTAATCGGTTGGTTCTGATGGAGGTGTGTATTTGTCCAGATGAAGAAGGTAGAGGAGTTTTTTTTTTTCTTTCCACATAACATCTGTGTCATACTATACTGTCATGACATTGTGATAGGTTTAACAAATATGTGAAAACTTGTTTTTTTTTTTTTTATAAAAGTGACATGCTACTGTTTTCAGCCATCCTGGATCTATGCTCTTGAAAGTTGTCCTGCAGGACGTTTCATGCTCGATGTTCCTCCTTCAGCCTAACCAGCCTCCTAAATCATCTTTGGTATTCACACTGCCTCACCTGATGCAGCCATAAGCCATAAACCCTTCAGTAAATGTCGTCCCAGTCCGGCTGATTGCAGCCAACAAAAGCAGCCTGTGTTTGATTCTCCATGCTCTCCCCCCCCTGTGGTTGCCCCTCCTTCTGCTCTGTCCTTCTGTTCTGATTAAGCCATTGTCTTTCTCTGTCGTCTTCCTTCCTTTTAAGCCCTAAGTATTTATCCAAAAGAAACCATGCAGACTTTAAGAATCTTATTCTCGGGAGTTGTGTGTGTGTGTGTTTGTGTAACATTTTGCACATTTTTAAAAGCTGACATGTCGCACAGGTAGGATTCATGCACTCAGACATGAACAAACAGCCTCGGGGCCCATCTATCAGCAGGAAGCTCTAAACTTTTCAGTCCCTTTCCTCCTCACAGGCACTTGCTTCAATCTGTCAACAAATGTTTTTTTCTTTTTTTTTTTTTTTTCTTTTTGATATTTACTTCATTAGTGGAATCACAGTGTTGCAGTAAGTTGGAGTCCTTTTGACACTCTAAGTAATATATAAAACAGAGCAAGTAAAGAGGCCTCACAAACCTCTGGCATGTAATTTCCTTCTTTTTTTCTTTTTTTTGCTTCTAAAGCCAGAAACTTCAGGGAACTTTTCTTTGCCCCTCCCCATTAAAATGATATTGATACATCATTGTTATTCTCTGACTGTACAGCTTTTAGTTTGCCAGTAGGTGGCAGCATAATCTCAACTTCAGGAGACCCCAAACAGTAATTCTTTTCACTTGATTTAAAAATACTCAGATGCCTAAAGAAGGGTTTCTGCATTAAGTATGCTGTGAATAATTTTTTTTGAGAAGTAGCATTAGTTTATATTTGTCTTTAATTGTTTTTCTGTATGAGAAAGACCTTACACCCACAGGGACGCAGACCAGGAAGTCTCCTGATGAAGAGTAAAACAGACCTCAAAATCTTGGAATCAGCCTCATTAAGACTGAAGCTGTTGAAAGTCCACTGAGACCCTGTAATGAAGTCTGTTAAAACACTTAAGCCAGACACGCCTAAATACTACATTTTACATATTAAACGTTTAACTTTGCTTTATTCAGTATAGTGGAATAAACATGTCCAGTGACCAGCCAGTGTTATGTAGGGACAGTGAACCCTGATGGCTCACCGGGATCCTGTCCCTGCGTTTCAGATTGGTTTGAAGCTGCAGCAGTTGAGCTGGTGTCCTTTTGGTTCTTCATGCTGAAGGTCACCCCGGTAGCAGATGACTGACTCTCGACGGACTCCTCTTCTTCTTCCTATTATAGTCTGTGCTGGCCTTTGGCCATTTATCATGAGCTGCTCCTCTAATGACTTTGTGAAGCAACGTAGCCCTGTCAGAGGGTGGTGCAATTGCACTCTAACTCCCTGCTTAATGGCTGCTGAATTAACTATGCATCGCCTGCAAGGGGTATTTACATTTCTTGCGCATTTTCACGTTTGTCATTTTACAAAAAAAAACTAATCCATTTTATCTGGATTCAGTTTGATAGACCAACCTGATGTTCTGTATAATTGTAAAAAATTAATTATTAATTATTTAATCTGATGCTCCTAAATATGTGAAGTGCAAAAATGTTTTAAGTAATCAAGTTTATTAACATAGTCCACCTGTGTGTAGGTTTACTTAAGTACACACCAAGCAGCTCAGAGAGAATGAGAAAATGCAAATTTTTCCAACTTTGAACTTCTCATTGAGCACTGTTATGTCCATTATCAGAAAATGGTTTGAATGACCTAGTCAAAGTCCAGACTTGCATCCAAGTCAAGAATCTGTGGCAAAACCTAAAACGTTCCCTGTGCTGACATTCGCCGTCTAATCTGACTGAGTTAAACCGTTTGTGCAATTAAGAACTGAAACTAAAATTTTAGTCTTTAGCTGTGCAAAGTCGGCTGAGATGTACATACAGTGATTCATAGGTGCAATCGCAAAGTATTTCTTGCAACACTGTTCAGAAAAACACACCAAAGTTTTGTTACTTTAAACATACAATTTATGCTGCGCTATCATATAATATCCCACCAATTCATTGAATTTCGTGGTTATTCTGTGACAAAACTTGAATTTTTTAAAATATAATTGGCTATTAAGACTTGATTCTGTGATTTTGAGCATTTGAGTTTAAATTCCCACTTCATGGTGTGTGTTGCTCAGCTCTTATCACAGGACAGTTATAGCGGCCTGCTCCTAATGAGGAGATGAGAGGTACATCCACACAGATGGATCCTGTTCCTGTGTCCCGCTGTGGATTATCTTCCTCCTGCTGATATCTCAGGAGTTGCCTGTTTTCTATTTTTTTATATTAGGTTTTATTTTGCTATGTTTAGATACTAACGAGCTCCTCATTAGATTTAGAAAGAATATAAAAAGGTTGACATGTAACGAAACAGATTATTACCTTTGGTGGTACATCTGGGTTTTAGTCCAGGCTTGTATGTTGTGTGACGGTTTGTGTCTACACGTATCAGCTGATTACCTTTGAAGCTGTCTCAGAGTTCCCTGAATCTAGACTGTCTAATGACTTCCTGTAAAAACATCCTTGGAAAATGCTTGGCTTGTACAGTAGGTTGTTAAGCTGTCACCTGTCACTCTGTGGCGTGAATGATGAGTTTTATTAAACCTGCCCTTCTGCCAAGTGAGACCCTGCTTCTCTGACTTCTCACTCACTGAAGGATATCTAAAACCAAGTCAGGAGGGTGTGTTGCCTTTACTTCTGATCTGTTTTGCAGCTGGGCTGAGCTGTGAAAATCTGCTACTACCAGTTTAGTGTTTGTGATGGTTGAGCTGTCCGAGCTAATGATGCATTGGCTCATTCAGAGATTCCCTGAATGTTTAGCAATCTTGTTTTTGTTCCAGTTCAATCTATCTGTGCAACTCCTCCATGTATTGTACTTAGAAAAAGAATATACAAATAGCAGATTTTTTGTTAAAATAAGGCCTTGAGAGAGCTCATTATCGAGCTTTTTGCACGGACTCGAACCCACACAACTCGATTTAGAAGCAAACAGATATTTTAGGGGTGGAAATAGAAGGCTAAAATAATGCTGTGCAAGCACTCGTATAACTGGGGATGTGGTTATTTACAGAAAAAACCACTACATTGAAACTCCTGTTTTGGAGAGGTCAGTGTACACTCACCACCACTCAAGTTGGCTCTGATTAACCCCAAATAAAGTCTAGCTTCTCTACAACAAAACATTTGCTGACATTTTTACGTCTCGATCTCTCAACAAAACACCATGGTCCACAGAGACCTTCGAAAGTATTAGAGAGATCTTTATGTCAATAAGTATCAGTCAGGAGAAGGATGTACAAGAATACCCAAGGCCTTAGATATTACTACGTAATATGGTTAAAAAAAAGAATAGTAACATTACTACGAACTGGGATGGGTGTGGTTCTCTAGGTAATCATCCTGCAATCAGTAAGGATTTTATTCAAAATTTGTCCTGCTGCACAACAATGTTGACATCAGCAGGCGACCCGAATTTGCCTACTGATGTACCTTTAAGTGTATGTGCGTCCTCAACCCTGTGTTCAATGGAAGCAATAATTTGAACTTCCTTTGCTTCACTCTCTGCCCTTTAGTCCGTCTCAGCATCCGTGAAGCTTTCTGAGGTTCAGGGTTGTAGGTGAAGAATTATCTGAGCTTTTGAGATGCTGATCAGTTGGTCTCATTTCTAAAAAAAAAACAATATTGTGTTGCCATGGTAGCACATAATAAAGTCTGAAGGTAAAGAAATACTAAGCAAAATCCTTGCTGATGCATAGCATCCAAAACCAGAGGGAATAATGGTCCAAACATGAAATATGTCAACCAGAAATAAAAAAAAAACACAAGACTGTATAAGAACAAATCTGAACTAAAGTAACAGAGCTTCTCCATCATGCTACCACAGAAATATATATTCCATGACATATATATGTGTCCCATGGATCAGAAATGTGCATTGAGGTGTTTTTGCCATCCTTGGACACATTCTGTGTTTCCCCTCAGGTGAAGCTGCTACAGCAAGTGCATTGAGAGGTTAACCGCTGTTGGTTCAGTGGAGCATTGATCATTTTTCATGCAACTCTGTTGGGCGTGCTTTACCTCTTTGTGTGTGATCCATCATTTTAGCCAGCTGCTGGGGACAAACGTCCCTGAGTGTATTTGTTGCTATACACATTCTCATCTGACTCACACTTATCCGCCTGCACTCCGCTCTGGTGAAATCTGAGATCATAATAACTGGTCGTCAGCATTTCTGAAATGAAAACAAGCCGAGGGAAGCGATAAGTTGTTGAAAGTCTTCACGGTGCTGTGAAGAAGGACAGATGAGAGGCTTGCCTTCCTTCATGACAAACGCCTTCCGTTGTTGCTGCCGTGCCATGTTGTTGGCCCGTTTCTTTGACCTTGCAAACCCCCACGTTCATTTCCATTGATTGTATCCGTTCTTTATCCTAATTTGAACTTCTTTTTTTTTACTCTCCATTTCTCTTCATCTCTTTGCTGCACGGTAATCTCTACTGAGCCGTTCATAATCACAGGCCATCTGGGCGCTGTAGGGAGAGATGAGCCTGCAGTTCATCAGAGGACCAAACCCACAGTGGGCAAAAAGACACGCACATCCACAGTCACACCATTAGTGCTCACAAATGGCCACGTGGCTGTTAATGTTCATCGCACCTTTACTAGAGCTTATTCAAGGACACAAAGTTCATCCAAGCCCACCGCTGCTGTGACTCATGGCGGAGAAAATAACCTCATTTGTAGGTATTGATCTCCCACAGAGTGACAATTGTACCTGTGATGAGGATCAAGCCCATCTAGGCGGCGAGAGGGGGTGGAGGTGTGGAATAAATCCCAGAACAAGGTAGAAAAATTGAAAAAATAATGGGGTCGTAATTTTTGCTTTGTACCGTCAGGCTTCACACTGTCTGAAATTTAATAATCTGACCTCTAGACAGCCATCTAATCCAAATACCATGCTCTCTTTTTTTTTTTTTTGTTTTGTGGGTTTTTTTTAGGCTCTTTCTAAAATTGCTCTGCAGTGTCCTGGATGCCTTCCTCATTGTTGGCTGCAACAGAGCTTATTACCCTTAGGAAATGCCGACTGCCACAAAATTTTAAAAGATGCTTAAATCTTCCCGTTTGTGGAAAAACCGTTCACAAGTTTACATTATAAGCCACCTAATGATGCTATAATTGATCTCCTGGGTTTTAACGCAGCATAGGAACCAGGTAAGGCTGGTGTTTTAAAAAGTGCTACGATGACAAGTCCAAGTTGTGTTGACACAGTGTGTAAAATAACTTTTTTTCTTATTGATCCTAGTAGCAATACACTGGCAAATGTTTGAAGAAATGGACATACTTGGATTAGCAAATCTTTTTAAATTGAAATTTAATTTTAGTTACATTTTAGATATAACATAGACATAAAAACACACTGCCAAAATGTACAGGATTTTAAAACCAAATGCCTTGTGCAACCATTTAATTTTAGTTTGTTACATTTAGTGCCAGAATCAATAATAAATGCTCATATTGTAAAAATACCACCACATTTGACTCTCGTATTGTGTCTGTTTTGACAGAGTTTTCCCATTCTTGCTCAATCTTTGTTTAATATATAATGACATGGTGTAAATAAAGAGTGTGTGCTCACTAAGAACGTTGTACCTGAAATAATTCTACAAATACATCTGTGAGTGAATATCGACGGTGTTGTTCTCTGAATAGTAATATAGATCAAAGTGATTTTACTAAAGCAAGTGATGATCACCAGATTATCTGTTAGTTGCTTGGATGAGAGTTGTTGGAGAAGTTTACTTGAAAGTAAAGCAGGGAACTGAGATTGGGCTACACAACTTGTGAAAAATAATAAAAATGACATATTTACAATGCTATGGAAATTAAAGAAACTTCCTTCCTGAGTTATTTCTTCCTAGAGAAAGAAGGAAGTCATTAAATAATCAGTTGCTGTTCAACTACAGAACTAAACATTAAATATGAAGCTTATTTCAGTACTTGTTTTAATTTTACGACCTGCTTTTTACCTTGAGTCATGGTAAAGAGAAAGTGGTACCTTTGTCATCTCTAGGCTTAATCAAATACTGATCTGGGCTTTGCCAGGTTGTGCAATTCATTTTAATCTCTTTTAATCTGAGCTATTTAATCCCCTAGTGTACCAAATCCATTGTGTTTTTACTGTGACATTTTTTTTAAAATGTACTTTAATAAGACTAGTTACTTAAGTCAGACATCTTCAAACTGGTCTCCTTCTCTTCAGCTAAAGTTGTACAAAAAGCTTTTTTGTTCTGTTCCCACTGAGACTGACTGATCTTATCAGTCAGAGCTCCCCCTGCTGTCTTTCATAGGCAAATTAAAAATGCAGGAACAAGTTACCTTCTGTTTTTGGCTTTCCAGTACTGCCTTCTTGGTAGACTTGAATCCCAAATTGACCCTAAACATAAATGCATACCAGGCTCCCAACAAACTGGTATATTCTTTCCTGTTCACTGAGATCCATAAATGCACCCTGCTGACGATCCCCAGCTGGAAGCCTTTACAGCACTTTAAACTTGACTTTTTGTGAAATCGTTTTGTGTGAAACATGTAGATTTCTTACTTGGCTTGCATGGTGGTGCCTTCCAGCACAAGCTATTATGATAAAAGTGATGATGACGAGTATTTAAAAATTTCAGTTTTTGGCAGTACTTCTGTCCTTGAATATTTTTGGTTCCTCCAAAACACAACCATACTATAAAAATAAATATTTGCCATAAATATTGCAATAAATGCATTAATTAGGTAGTGTAATTATACCAGCTAACAGCACACAATAATTGCAGTCATGTTTTCAAGTACACTGATGCTTATTGATCATGTGAAGGAACCATGGAGACATATGCTGGAAAAACGCAAATATTATAGGTAGGGATGTGCCGATCAGGTTTTTTTCTGCCAATCCCGATACCGATCACCCCTGAGGGCCGATCGCCAATTCCGATCCCCGATACTGATCACATAATTGTTATTATTTATTTTTTTATCATAAACACTACTGTTACATTATGTGGAAAAAGGAACAATGAATTCACCTTAATTTAGACAAAAACCTGTTTTTAATAACTTTTTCCAAGAAGAAACAGGCATTGTGCAAATTGTACTGCTATCAATAATACTATCTTTAACAGACTGATAACATATGAGGCTCTGAAGAAGCTAAATAATGC
>CAEGAF010117831.1:0-11996 GCA_903067075.1 Micropoecilia bifurca
TTTGTTGAGAAACAGTTACGTTCAGTTCAGATGAATGTGACCAGGACGTTATGGTCGCATTTGAATCGGATACGTATCAGATATGTGTCACATTCGAAAAAGAATCCGACCTGTGCTGTTCACACTGCCATGAAAAAATCGAATACAGGTCGCATTACGTCAAAAAAATCGGAATTGGGTCACTTCAGGCTGCAGTGTGAACTCACCCTTAATGTGTATTATTGTATATTAATAAAACAAATAAAAAATCAACAATAAGCATTAAGAAAAATGAGAATAACATCATTCCTTACAGAATGCTTCCAATTCTAAAATCTCTAATATGTTAGTGTCTGTCCAAAAATGTTCAATAATGCTTGATTTTGCAGTACATTTACATCATTAAAACTCAGCCATAAAAATCCCACTTTCAACTCTGGTCCTTTGTTTGAAGGAGTACATAACATAATACTAATACAGTAACTGTGCATGGCTTAGAATTAGTTAAAATTTCTGGTGCTTTTTGAAATTCTTGCCACAGAGAGCTTGCAGCACAATGTCACGCTCCCACTCCCTGTCTGTGAAAGGTACAAAACCGTCGAATAAAAGCAGAAAACAAGAACAGAATGAAACAGATTTCCGGGTCAGTAATAGAAAGTCTTTTATGTAGTTCTTGGCATATCGCACACATAATGCCTACATTGTTACACCCTGCATTATATGCTTGATGATTTGCAGAACTGCGTCACGTTTTCACTTTCCAATTGTCTGCTGCAGTTCAAAAGAACCATCTCATCAGACTCATTAAAAGCCTAGTAACTGAACACCAATTAAATGCTGTTCAGTCTAGTTACACAGAATGGATCATGATATACTTCAGCAAGCACAAGTTTAAATTGTGCAAATATTGCAATGCTTGCCTCTTTTATTTTTCTTCTTCTGTATTGAAGACATTTTTTTCTCCCAGGATGTGTATGGGTGCATTCATGTACTCTTAATCTCTGCCTAAGATTGGAAGCCGCTTTGCACAGTTTTTAGGGTGTATCTTTGAGAAGTACACGCTTCATAAATGAGCCCGCAGAGATCCACGTCTATGATCTGTGATGTCACATTGATGTACAGCCCGAAGCTGTTCTTCTGTTTCAATGGATGTGAAACCAATGTTCTAGCCTTTATTTATCCAGGGAATCTTAGATAAGCTCACATGCTCCGCTGATAGTCAGTAACTGTACATGGATTCCACAGACGTTTATTGCATCACGGTACTATCGATCGATCTCAGCCTGTCGCAGTGGTGTTTATTTTTGATGGCTAAATTTGTTATTCAAATACTAACAAAAAATGACTGACGCAGTTGTCAAAACATCAGAACTGAATATCGCTATCATATCGATTAAAAGCTTTCAATGCTGGGCTCGAGTAGCTAAATTACCATCGTTAATATTGGCAGTTAGTGTGGTAGAAGGTAAGCAGGTTTATCACAATAAACAGTAGGAAAAAAATAGGGATGACTTTATTAATGATTACCATATTAATCTACCCAGTATTTACTGTAGCTGTTAAATTCCTATTAAAACCTTATATCAAGTCTGGGCAGTTATTTTTCCCAAAAGGCCACATGAGCACCTCTGGGGTTGGCTTTTGTCAGATCACATGGTTTCCAATATATACATGAAATTAAACCCATAAGTAAGAAATGTATCATCTTTTGGTAACACTGCAACTAAGCAATAAAATCTAACTCGCCACACTGATAAGCGAAATTTCGGATTCAAAACGTGTCCAATTTGCTCCATTCACTATGTGCGCCACTTGGGTTCCTAAAACAAAGAAAATACTCTGTCAAGGATTGGCATAATGAGGACTTTAATTTAATTAAAGTCCTCATTATAGCAAATACTGATGAATTCTGTGCTTTTAAAAACTGGCAGGCAAACCTATTTTTCCTGTCCCCTATATGGAACTAAAAAAGGAAAAAATAACTTCTACTACTGGAAACACACACACACACAAAAACAGCAGCACAAATCAAATTAGAAAGGCGGTGTTCCCAAAAAGTGCATTTTAAATGGGAGTCGTTGACCTCAGAAAATCCAGAGGGAACATAGAGTCCTGTATTGAGTTCAAAAGGCATATGCTGTAAGAGAGTTAACAAAAACATCACTGAAAATTAAGTCACCCCAAAATACACAAACTTCAGCTAATGTTATTCCATTTGAATAAACACTGCTAAGGTTATGCAAGAATAAAATTCTAAAAACCCACAAAATGTTCAGGGACATGTATCTTTTGCAAAAGCAATTCCCAAGGTCTCATAAATCACTGTATGTTTAGTCTCATTTAAATTCATGCTGAGAGCAGTGGCCATGTTTTCATAAACTAAGTACGCCACTTTAAATTTTGTAGCAAATAAAAAAAATTGCCACCAGCACAGATTTCAACAGGCCTTTCAAAAAAAATCTCTCTTGCATTTCTGGATGTTAATTTAGTTAGCATTATTATGACTGTTTTAAAAAAAGAAGCTAATATTGAATATGTTCATTTGGGTCACTTTTGATGTTTACAAACCCAATGAAGGAAAAGGGTTTGGAAATGTGACATAATAAACAAGAAGTTACAGAGGCAAGTTTATTTGTTGCTCAAAATATATTTTGTCCCTTCCCACATTTTCTGCTGCATACATATTAAACAATCAATCACGTTTATTTGTGTACCACATTTTATGCATCACAGATTTGTGGTGCATAGAAGCTGAATGCTGCATCTCTTTCTTTGGTTCTGGGGATGCAGAACAGACTAGAAAGAACCACAGGACCAAAGTGCTCTGGAAGGTTGATACAACAGCAGATCTTTAATGTATTGTGGTGCTAAGCCATTCAGTGATTTATTAAATAATAATAATAATCACAAATATTTAAAAATATAAAAAAATATACATATTTAAAATATTTTTTAAATATTTCTTCCTAGATACAGAGAGCCTGTGTATTGACTTTAGAACTGTGATGATCTGCTCTACCTTTCTGGTTTTACGAAGATTACTATTATTGTCAATAAAGCATGAATGTTGTAACTTTTGTAATTATGTAAATTTTGTAATTTTGTAATTTTTGTAAATTACAAAAATAATTTAAAAAAATTTTAATTATAATTTTTAATTGTAATTTTTAAAATTTTTTTGTAATTTTTGTAATTTTGTAACTTAAAGCATGAATTTTGTAACAGCAGTAGTAATACTATATCTGGTAGATCTGGTAGTAGATTAGATTTTCATACTGTGTTTTTTAGGTTTCATAACACCCTACTGACCATTATTGCTCATAATTATAGACATATTTTAAGTTTTATCCTAAAAAATGATAAATTAATTGGGGATTGAACAGTGGGAAATAGCAAGACCATTATATATACATCTGGGTATTTAGTATTGAAATTAGCCAAGCTAACCATAACCAGCCACCAGCTATCACTGGAAGACGGTGGCTAAATGTTTCTAATGTTGGTGTAAAATGTGTATCTCTCAGAACTGGTGGAAAACAGACCACCTTGGCTGCATTAGGACCAGAGGCAGTTTGAGCAGCCAGTTTGTTTTAGGTTTTAACCTAATGATCCACGTCTGAGCCTTTTCTAACTAGACTGGACAGAGAGGGAGACAGCTGCTGTGCTGACTACCCTGAGTCTGTAGGGTTGGGGTTATAGCAGTTCCCATTTCTCATTTCTTTTAGAGAAAGAATTATTCCACAGATAACATAATTTCAAATTCCTTCCTTACTTAAAAAACGAAAGTCTGAAACAAAGACACACTGGGGTATAAAATTTATAAGTACTGACCATAAGATTTGGGGCTTATAATTACAGCTCACACTTTAGCAGATAAAATCACATGCTGACATCTTCATAAAGAAATATTGCGGTGTTCTAAAATTGCCACAATTCATGCCTGAAGATCTCGCTACACCCCTAATGACCAGCCAGTAGCTTCTGTTCAGTACTTTCCTTTGGAACAAATGAGTGAGCCTTCCCTTAAACAACTGTTCTGGTTATGTCACCATGTCCTTTTCCCAATGAATTATACATCAGTGTGGCATCACAGATTGGGACTAAAACAATCATTTTTGGCTTCACAAGAAGGGACAGCGAAGAGCACTCACTAATGCCGAAGAAAAAAAAAACAGTCGGGAACAAAAGAATCTGCTGCTTGGAGTTTGTGTCTGCCTGTGGATAATCCAAATTCAAATTACGGATGTGCTGTTAGATTGAGGATAGCTAACACAGGCAGCAGAAAGCTAGCTGCCTGCGTTGGGATCTTTTGTTTCTACAAAAAAAGCTAACACAAAAATACGGAGTAAGAAGAAAGGAGAAATATGCAAGTTAAATGTCGAAGAATGAGTCCTCCCCTCATCTAAACCAAAAGGTTAAAGGCTTTTCATCCATGAGTAAAAATGCTCTCCCCATGCATTTATTTATACCCTGGCTGTTATGGCTTTTTCAAGTGTCCCTACAGGGTTGTCTGCACTTCCAGCACCTCTCGACTCTGACGCACTTCCCCTGGTGGGGCTTGACTGCACCGCTGAGCATGTAAAGCTCGTCTCAGAGCACTCTTCCCTCTGCCTGGGGAACGACACCCTCAGAAAACACCTACATGAAAATGCAATTAAAAGCTTCTTTCTCTGAGCAGTACAGCCTGTTTTAAGGGACAGTGGCAGGAAATGTAGTGTGAAGGCAACATGGTCCGGGGGTGGACAGAGAAAAGAGGGTCTACGGTGAGGGGCAGACGTGGGCCATATGCATTTTCCATCCAGAGTACTCAACTCCATCATTTCAGCACTTGGGCCTAATTTAAATATTTTTATCTTACGAAATTCGTTCACGTGGATATAGGTCTTCCCTTCTTAGGGCGAGGCAATATGCCGGTACATTCACTGATTCGACATATGGGGTCGTTTTTTTTCATCAGAATCATTTAAAAAGCGGCCATTGATTTCATACGCATAGTGTTCAGTGAGGTTCACGTCTTGGGTTTATATTTTCTTTATATTTCAACGTATAGCTACTTAAAGCTTGCGTTTTTTTTTTTTTTTATTATTTATTTTAATGAGCAGATTCCACCTGCAGAAAGTGAAAAACGCCTAGGGAAAGCAGACTGTGTGAGCCAAATATTTAATTATAATATTTCTGTTAAGGATTAGTCTGTAAAGAACTCTTGGAAGGACATTTCATCCATGTGCAGAGCAGCCTGAGCTCTAGATATTAAGTATCTAATCTTCTCCCAGAGAGCGTGACTATAATAAAGCAGGCACTGACAGCACACATACAGTAAATTAATCTTTATTTTTAAGGACCCGAGCAATCAAATTACCTCGCAGTTATTGTTCTGTAAATGTTGTAAGTAAAGCTAACGTGTTGTTTTCTTTCATTTTGTGTGTTGTATTAAAATCCCCAGATTTGTCACAGACCGGCGTAGGGAACGTAGCAAAGGAGGAAACTCAGGCAAAGGTTACATAAAAACTAAAGCAAACATAATTTAGGGATGGGATGTGCTAATCAGCAACATCAAACAGTGGCAGGAGGCAATAAAAGAACACAAGAGTGATCTCATGTGCTGGGATTTATAGCCAGCAGGGCTCAGGTGCTCTTTGTTGCGTCTGAAAAGAATGCAGAGAGCTTTTAATCTCTGACAAAATACAGCAGATGATGTGTTGGTAAAGAATGGCTCACAGGAAAGAGATGAGAGGAGATTTCCATAAAGAATTGCTATTAGTCGTTCTGGCATTTTTTTCTTTTTGTAGTTTTCAAAAATTCTGTGAAAACAAAGCCTTACTTTTAGTTTTTTTTTTTTTTTTTTAAGAATCTGCAATCAATTTATCCTAACTAGAGATTTCTGCAGCTGTTTGGGGCACAGATTCAAATATTTTAACGCCGACTGTTGACTGCTGGTCAGCTTGTTTGCAAAAGGCTGATTACTTTTCCCATGCATACAAGAAATAAAAACCTGGCACCCAAGAAGTATTTGTCATTAAAAAAAAAACAGAGCCGTAATTGTAAAACTAGACAAGCAGCAACCATCATTCTTTTTAAGTTTACAACTACAGCTGGGAAGCTAACAGATGCATCTGTTACGCAGGTGACTGCAAGACTTTCAAAGCAGATTGCCTGACTATAAGGCCCCAAACACGCAGAGACATTTCAGGTGTACCCACTAAAGTTTTTCCACACAAATTTGGCATCCTGGAATCATTCAGCATCATTTTTGAATCATGGTTAAAAAGTGGACACTTTTCAAAATGTCATTTTCATTCTTCCTTGTGGCCATTCCAGCTAATTTTGTGCAAATACAGTGGTAATATAAAAGCAGAATATTTTATCTTGTATCTATTCCATAAGAATTTCACCACAGCCTATGACTAGGTTCTGCCCTATTTATCCCTTGCATGCAAAATGCATAAATACATAAAAACAAATTATGTAATTTTTTTTACAATGTTTGTTTAGGTTTCTTTGGTGGTGAAAGACTTTTGGATCACCACCCACCAACAATGTTGTACCAGGATTTTAACAAGGTTTCTGGGGCTGGTTAAGGATGTAGTAACAGCTGGGTCATTTATTAGGTGTTATCTGCATCGTTGAACTAAAGAGCCCGCATTCACATGTGACCATCTGTGTTTTCATGAAATCAGGTTCTGTTTATTGAATAGAGAAAAGGAAAACCGCCCGCCAGCAGAGAGAAAAGGAATATTACAAATAACTATTATATTTGCTTTTGAACTGCAGTGGAACTTAGCATGTACTCACTGCATGCATCACCAGCTGCCACATTCATTATATTGTATTTTTATATTTTTATTCCTCTGGATTCTCAATACTACTCTTTTTTATTATTATTATAAGTGTATACAAAGCCCATCTAATGTTTGAGCCTTACCGTATGTTGTACAAAAGTTTTATTAGTTTCTCGCTCTTTTTTTTTTACACCCGCTGCATGACATTACAGATGGTATACGCAATTTGATGTTATCATATTTGCATTGTGCAAGTGGAATAGCCACTTTCTGCTCACAGCATTATGTTATAGAATAAAACTAATCAGCTTATGCACAGTGAGTATAAAAAATGGGGGTGATGAATAGCGAGACGGTATAGGGTTTTGATAAGACCTTGTTTTACCGTCTGCAATATATCCTCTCCTCGCCTGTAAGTGGACACCCATGGCGCAGTACATGTTTGCATAAATATCGTCTCCTTTATTGCTTTTGCGGCCCAGTGAAAATTTGATTCCTTTATGTTTGGCAAAAGCTCTTGTTTCAAGTATTCTGCTGTGTAATATGCTTCAAAACCTAAGTTCAAATATCCTCAACTAAAAATTACCATGGGCCTCTCTAATTGCTTAACATGGTAATTGGATTGAGGAAAAAGCCCCCCGAGTTTCATTTAGGAATCTCACATCCTGAATTCAAACACAAGACAAGAAAAAAGAAGGCTTTCCACTTGCCGAAAGACATCTGGATGGCCTTGCCCTGAAAGCATATTCATAATTAAAGCGCCAAGTCTAGTGGAAGGTGGCTTTTTTGATTGAAAGGCCTTTTCTGCACTACCCAAACTAAATATGAAAAGAAGGTGTAAATTTAGCATGCAGGAATATGACATTTAAATTAGACCATGCGGCTTGCCTCATTAAAATTAAAAGACGGCATCGAGATGTAATTTGTCTGTGCGTAGCCTTGTCACTAAATGTAAGAGACTAAAATCCCGTAGTACATGATCATAAAACCTCATTACCAAAATTGAGATTATCAAATATGACCATCTATCTCACAGAACGACATGCAGGGTATTTTGGTTTATGGGAATTAGGAGCATTAGCTTGGCCAGTGTTTTGTAAAGAAAAAACCAAAACAAAAAAAAAAAAACAACTTCAGAACCTTGCAAAAGATTCCCAGAATTATTAGTAGGCCACTGTTTTGGAGCGTGTATGTAGGTAGGAAAGCCTCATTGATGTGATAATTTGTTCCACATCATACCTGTTGATGGCAGCAATGTACTAGTTAGTTTTTTTTTTTCTTTCGATAATCAGACTTGTCAGGATAAGGAATCCCCTAGAAGATATGGGAGATATATTTTTTTCTTTTGCATTCCTCCGTAATAAATATGCAGTACTTTTGCATTCCATTCACACGCAATACTTTTGCATTCTCTTGCAATAGGTTTTGTGTTCTCTCGCAATAATGTACTGGTCAGTTCATGTGCCATAACTGAATACTGAAAGTCTCTCTGCTGCAATATAATATTTTTGTAAGGTTCTCCCATGTATGTTAATACTGTATCTCACTGCTGAGCTGTCTGAAATTTTATATCTTTTTTTCCATACAAATCTATTAGAAACATCTTCCGTAACGCACATTTAAAACCTGGTCAAAAACAAAGGATCTGATTAATAATACAAGAGTTTCACTTCTGCTGCCATTAATGAACATGAACACGTTTTTTCACATATTGTAGGTACCTCGCCTGCTGGTCTTCCTACAGTCCTTCCTATACAGTTTCAATTGTGAAGTTATGTCGTTTTTCCATTTTCTCCCAAAAAAAAAAAAGATTGGCTTGTGATTGAGGCAAAAGACATTGCTGACTAAGCAGTAATAAACTTTCCAAATATAATGTGGCAAAGAAGCAAATGCTTTTTTTTTTACTAATAGCAGTTAACAACAAATACAAAATGTGAATAACAAGCAAAAAGTAAAACTGAATCTTTAATGCTAAATGTGTCGCTTGGATAACAACTAAAGAAGAGGCAGCAAAAGAAAATATATTCAAGCTTAGAAAATATTTGCTGGTTCTGATAATGGACTGAATAAACAAAGGGGGTAGCAGAAATTGAGAATGGCGACCAGTGAATTAAAACCATCAATTACTGCTACAAATCAAGAATCTAGGGGACCTGGCTACTCTACATTTTTTTCTAAAATATATTTTTCTGTCATTACTGTCAGCCAGTCCCAACAGGAGGCGACTGCCTGACGGTAAACATCATATTTCAAAAAGAAGCTCCTAGCCTAGCAGAAGCACTGCAAAGCCAAAGATTCAAAAGATTTTTTTTCATCTGTTACAAAACAGTTGCAACAGATTTTTTTTCCTTTGATATTTTTATTACCATTTCTGTTTAGTCATACACAGTTTTACTCAGGATAACTATGTGAGAAAAACATGACAACAGTTCAGCAGTTGCATCTAAGAAAGCAATAATAAGCAGGCACAAAATGGGCCTAAATATTGTTGTTTTTAACAATTTCCAGATATCCAGTCGAGCAAGACAGACCACAAACAAAATTAGTAAAAAAAAAATCTCCATTTGGACTAGATTTGCAAATGTAGCAGAAAATCCATATTTGACTGAAAAACCGTAGTAGTGTGGATGGGTCCTAAGACAACAGAGTTTCCATAGTGGTTTTCTAGTCATCCACTCAGCATGATTTACCCTAGAACCACATTCACCCAATAGGACTCACAAAGACACACACACACACAATTATACACAAATACTAAGACTGGTAAGCCGCCAGGGGTTAAGTGCTTTGCCCAGGGGCACATCAACATGTGGGAGGAGGAATCTAGATGCAAACCCTCAAGATCTGGATTACGAAATTAGCACTCCACCACTGAGCCACATTCCCTCCATGCAATAAGAAGAGATATAACATCATAAAACAAAACTAAACAAACTCAATTTGAGTACGTTTTAAAAAGAGCAACTGTCCCCTCTACATTTACACTAAGGTGACCTGAGAGAACGGGCCAAAAACTAACAAAGCTCTCTGACATGCAACCTGGCACTAAAAAGCAATGTTGCTGAACTCCCATAGTGTTTTTTTTTTCTGTAATCATATGGATCACATGTTTACTGTCCAAGGTGGCAATAAGCAAAAATATTTTTTACCCTTCATGTTTTGTGTAATGAATATTAGAACTGACACATAGACTAGGATCTAAACAAGTCAACGCTGCCAACATGATGGTGGTATAAAGTCGGGATCACCCCTCTGAACTGGCCCCTCTCTTAACTAGCTGGTAATTCTCATGCACTGCATTGAGATTTTACATTTGGAAAGTAATTTACAGAAGCCTTACAGTTCACATAATGAATCGCTGCCTGAAGCAAACACATTCTAACGGTGAATTTACATGACTCATTGTCATTTTCAAAATGCCAGAAAAGGCACGAGAACAATTCCCCAGATGTGTCAGACGTAAAGCCCCTTGTCTTTGCTTTTGCTTTCTGGAACGCGGTGTTTAAGAAATGACAGCGTTTTTTTTTTTTTTTTTTCACAGACCTACACAGAAGAACCTAGTTTATGACACGCTGCTTTTGAATTAACAGCACACCGAATACAATTTTTTGTTTTCTATTTTATCTTATTTTTATGGCAAATTATTTATCTCTGACAATTTGAGGGTAATAGGATTTCATGAATATAGCATATTGAAGGTGGAGATGTAGTTACAGGATTGTATGTAAGTAGGCACTGAAAATAACAATTCACTTATTCATTGACTTACTGGACGATTCACAATGGCTCTGTTATGTCGTTGTTAAATCATTGTGTTGTATTTCATCCATTCTGTGTCGCTGCTCTTTGTCATCTCTTCTGTTCGACACTAGTCAATGGATTAGTTTGACGAGAAGGCTCTGCATCGCTTTGCAACAAAATATTTAAAGAAAGCTTATAAAGTGATGCTTATTTAGCTAAATTATGCATCTTCATGGTCAAATACAGACAGCCACGAGTATTCCTTCCCCTCTTTTTAAATGACGGGCTCTTCAACTCGCATTGTAAAGAGAGAATAAGGAAATGTTTTATTGCAGCTTTCCACAAAGATTCATTTAGTGTCCCGTTGTCATCATTATGTTTGGAGAAGTCACTGCCGCGTTGAATGACTGCGTTAGAGAGAAGCATGGCACCTAATGGAGACAAGCTCTTTCCAATACAAGACCATCTGTTCCACTGAGCTGTACTCCTGGCGGCTGCACACATGTTGGGGGAGGCCAGACGTGGAAACTTGAGTACCTGTTAAATGTGATGATTTGAAAAAAAAAAAGACTGATATTTTTAAGAGCTTATTGAGTTGGCCAGATCAGTAAAAAGTATTTGATTCATCTTATGCCTGTAAAAAGGAGCCCTTCTGATGTGCTAATGTTTAATTTGATTGACTGGATTGAGGTATAAAAAGACAGCAGGCAACAGTAAAATACTGCAGAGTAAAACTGGCTGAAGTATATGGATTATTCTATGACAAAATGCAATAAACATTGGGAAACCTTTAAGCTGGCATGTTCCATACGGAGTGCTCTCGTCTTTTCCTATAAAATGAATGAAAGCAATAAACCGAGGCTGTTGATTTTGGTCCGAGGCATTCACCATGAAGCCATCCTTCTACATGAAACATTTATTTCTCCTAATTCTCCTTGCAAAACCTTTGAGTGGTAATAACACGTTTCTTTCCGCTTGGTCGTGCCAGACGAGCGACAGGAAGACTGTAGGCCATAATTATCCTGTTTGTTCAGAGGCCCACTGCTTTTTATTATTTAAATCTCCCAGGGCTGTGAAAGTGCTGGGAGGCAATTCTTTCTCCAATTTTTCGCCATGCTGTGTTAGTCAGTGTTAATGCCGCTCTTTAATTTTTTGATGCTCTGTTTGCACAGTGTTCATCAAGAATGTGAAAGATGCCTTAAACAAGAAGAAGAAGTGGCATGTCAGTGTAAAAGCCTCTGTTATTATGAGTAATCAGTTTTTGCATTGGATGCACGAGAAATTGATTGCTTTCAACGCCAACGTTACAAAAGTGGTAGTAATTTTCTTTTGTCCTTCAGGCTGACTATGTAATTGTCCTTGAGTAACATTTATTTATTTATATATATATATATATATATATATATATATATATATATATATATATATATATATATATAAAAAATAAACAATTTTGCTAAAAGAGCGTTTGTCTGACTGTCTAAAAAAAACCAACAG
>CAEGAF010117834.1:0-17905 GCA_903067075.1 Micropoecilia bifurca
ACACCACAAGCGTCTAGCGGCAGAGTGGACGCCAAAGGCGACCCAGAAGACGGAGACAGTCAGGTTCAAATACTCTGCACTCCAATCAACCTGATCAGCAGCATCTGTAGAGGGGAGGAGCACAAAGACAGACAACAACCCACCTGCAGCCCAGCCTACAAGGCCCAGGGCCGTAACAGCATCTTAATGGGTCACCTATCTTTGCAACATAACAAACTACTTGCTTTTAAATTTGTAACAGATTTTTTAAAATCATTGATCAGTGGGTTATTTGACTAAATGAATGAATTAAAATGAACAGAATTTTATGGTGGGTGTGTATTGGGAGGTTCTTGTAAAATATTTAAGTCAAATTAAATTTTTTGATGCCACACAGAGCATCAGTGAACATCTGTGAAGCAGCTTTTTCTTTCCTCTGAAAAAATAATTACTATTTTAATCAGACAGTAATTAGATGAACCTCTGCATTTTACTTTTTTTTAAAGCCTTACTTATAATTATGTGGGAGTGACAAAAAATAATTAAAGTGTAAAATTGTTAGGAACCAAATACAACTACTATGTTATCACATAACAATAATCAGTGCATACCTGTGTAAGTGATAAGTGTTAGTAATTTGTGCATAATGGTCAGTTTTGTGAGACTCACGGCATTTAAAGCTTCCCTGTTGCGACACTAAATGTGCAACACAGCAGGGTTTGCCCTTACAGCTGCAGGCTGTTATGTTGTTTGTATAGCTCAGCATGCTGTGCTGATGATTTTTGTGGTTTGAGAGTGCACCATCACAACCTGCTTTTGAAGCCTACTATTATCTCTATGGCTCAACACTGTGCAAAGCTATCTAAGGTTGGATACATTTGAAATAAAATAAAAAAGCTGAAAACCTCTGAAACATAAGCCTGATTTGACCAGTTACATACTCAAAGACACATGAATCAATCTGTTTTCATATAGAGGTGTTAGGAAATAGAGTCGGGATTGTGTCTGTGCTGCAGGATAACCACAGAAGTAACCACATAAGTCATAAAAGGTTGCACTAATTGCTACCATGTATACACATTTAACAGCTGAAACTTTCTCTTGTTTAGCACTTCACTTCTAGGACCACTTCTGCAAATTAAGTCTAGCAAAAAAAGAAAAAAAAATCTCCATTTAGAATAGTTAAGTAACAACAAAAGCTCCCACTCACAGGCTTGCTCTCAAAATGAAACAGAGTGCTGGGTAAAAGATTGTGATTTGATTTTACTGATGATGGAAAACACACCTGAAGCTCTTAGGACACAATCGCATTTTGATTTCATATTTTTCTTTGTTTCACTCAATGTTATTCTGAATTCCTACCTTTATTTAATCAAAATTTATTACGAAAGTGTGTTCTCAGTAGATACTTTTAAACCAGAGAAATAAAGCTTTGGTCTCTGCTGAGCACAGACAAACCTTTTGCGAGCTGGGATTTTCAGGGGAACCTCATGCAATCACCATTGGGTTCCAGTTTCCCCAAAAGAGAAAAACATTGCAACAAACAAATCTGTTAGAGTGACGATGAACAAAATAAAATGACTGGGCGATTAAATGTGTACATTTAGATTTAATTCCAGTATCCACTCTCCTTGGGGGGAGATACTTGCCATCATTTGTGGAAAATCTATAAGAAATTGTGAAGAAACTGTAGATACGGTTCAGCTGTCTTTTCTGAAATTTTTATTTGCATCCTTTAGCTAAAGTCCGAAATTGGAGAGCATTTGCAGGAGCCGTCACGAACTGGGACGCAGTCCGAAAGTAAAGTCTGTGCCGACATACAGCAAACACACGCACACATCCAAACACACATATGCAAAAAAAAAACAAAAAAACTTATGCACATTCAACGTGACTTACTTTTTGGTCTCAGCATATAAACTGACACGGTTCATCATGGGCGCACAGACGGGCGCTCATAATTTTCAGTGTCAAACATTTTCCCGGCTCAGATATTCAAACAAAGATATTTCCGTGTTAAAGCGCACCCGAAAAGAGTCAGGTGACGGCGTAATGACGTATAAATTGAGTCTTTCCTGTCCACGTTTTATATATTTATATACCATAGCATACTTAACATGCCCATCAGATATCAAAGAAAATTTTAGCTGCAATGACAATATTGGTTGAATAGTTGCTTAAAAAAAGGCTAATTGTGGTTTAATTTTGATGCCTTCAAAATAAAATACCAATGTTGTGATATTACAGCTAAGTGTGAATATGTACTGCTAAGAAACTATCTTCTCAAAAAATCCTCAACACAAACCTTGTTTGGAATAAATTAATTATCTGATACATTTTGGCACTGTATGCACTTTGTATGGAACTTTTTTTGATTTTATACAATGTTGGACCAGGTCGCTCTTGAAAATAAGAATTAGTTTTCTCAATGACATTTACCCTGTATAAATAAAAGGTCAAGTAAAAAAAGAAAATAACTGCCTTTGGCACTTATTGATTGTTATTTATAGCCAAAACAAACCTTCTGTTACACAACTGAAACTAGCTAGCTTAGTTTTTTTTAACATTATCCACAATAAAAATATGTGGACTCTAAACAGTAAGCTGATCAGATTTCTCAGTGCACTTCCAATCACAATGACTGTTTTTACTTAAGTTTGAGATGCATATTGTTATGATTGTTCTTGGATCATCTTTGTATGTTTGGGTATATGAACCCCCACCTCAGCTCTGATTCCTTTTTATTGCTTTTGTCTTGTCGCACACAGAGCAAGGGTTTTGTTTTCCGCAGGACAGGGTGAAGGGTAAATAATTAATTGGAAGGAGCAGTGGGCTGTGTAACAATTTGCTGATCCAGAGAATTTCATGAGCCGTGTGAGGTTCTCTTGAACAACTGACTGGTTTATACTGCTCTGAGGCAAATAATCTTTTCCAGCCTGCCTGCATTGCTGCTAAGCGCAACTAACTTTATTAAAAAAGCGAGGGACGCCCTTTTAAGTATGTTCACTTTTAAGTGCTTGTTTGGAATGCTGCACAAGATGACCCCGGCCCTTGTACGTCTTGATCAACCGCTGGAGCTGTTAACCCTGTTAGGGCTGTCCTGTAGAGGGATCTAGCTGGCACCTGCTGCACTTTTATCGATTCAAGCTAACATCTTTAGTAGAACACAGACAAATTATCAGATCCTCGTCTGGGTAAACAACTGAGCAGGAGCTTTTAATCAGTAATGCATAGGTCTAAAAGGATTGCATTGGTCTCTCATTAGTTTTGAGTCTCCAAATAAGCAGCCGTCAAATGCTGTTAGTTTTCAGCCAACTGCACGGTGGTGTAAGGAGCGAGCACAAGGAAAAGAAGAAAAGTGTACATAGTGTCGCTGTGTTGTTTTGTTAGCTTGATGCTCTGCTCTTCTCCCCCCGGGGAAATATGAACACACAGGGCCTCAGTCGGCTAAGATGAATTAGGGCAGGACAGAAGACACGCCCATCAGCAGACGCTATAGCAGGCTGTTATTCCAATTCACCAGAATGACCCACATGACTATTGGCAGTGGGGCTTTTTTTTCCACAGCATGTTTAGAATCCTGTTTGTCAAACTCTAGTGAATGCATCTTTAAGTTTTTACTTGCTTTTCTGAGGACTAATAAATAACTATTTTTCAGACGTCAGCAGAATAGAAAGGACGGTGGCTTTTCTCCTCACTTATTGGCAGCTTTTACAGCCTCAGTTTTTAACAATACTGGGAGACATCTATCACTAAGTGCAAACTCCTCACTTTACACAACAATCATCTCCTTCTCTCTAGACCCTGAATAAGACCTGTCTGCTTTTCACTCTTTTTCTCTGCATCATTGAGTCAGGAAGGTGGGATGAATAGCTTAATGTGAGTCAGGCTTTTATTGAATAACTCCAGTGTTAGAAAAAGCAGAGCAGTGGGTAGTTTTGTGTCAGTTAAATTGCAGGGAAATTGTTTCAGTTCTGTTCAAAAAAAAGCTTTTAATAAAAAAAAGAACAGTGTCAAAAAAGGAAGCATGTGTCTTTATAATTCTATCCTAGGTAGTGATTTGTTGGTACCGTGTCTAGTCATTAAGCATGATTTCAAAAATGTATGTGTAGTAGGAGAAAAATCACCAGAAAATTTGTGTTTTCAAGTGCAAATCGCAAAAGATGAAAGTTGTTTGGTGAGACCCTATGCAGTTGCTGCAAGATGTATTATTTCATGTGGGATCCATAATTCCAGTCAATCAAAAAGCAGAATCAGTGCTGAATTGTTTTACTACATGAGACTAATGAGACACACCTGATTTCATTAGATTTTCATTGATTGTCCACTTTATAATGATGTTTTTATGTAAATTTATGGATTTTTCTTCTATAGACTCCAAGTCACGTGATCAAAAGACTTCAAATTCTAAATTGTGTTGCAAGTTGAAACTCAAACACAAGCGAAAGAACTAGAGTGCAGAATGTAATTTTTGTTTTTAATTTTTAAAGAGACCATTTAAAAATGACTTGGGTCCTTTTTTTTTTCTACAAATTTAAATATTTTCTCCATACCCATAACTCCTTAACTTGTTGCACATAGATACAATTCTCAGTCATTTTATTTTACAAGATTGCATCATCCTTCTGGAAGGTGAATCTCTCCCCAAATCTCAAGGCTTTTACAGCCTCTAAAGTTTTTTTGTTGTTATTTTTTTGCTTTCTGAGATTCCACTCTGTTTAGTTATTAATCTTCCCTTCTCCTCTGACCAGCTGCCATGTTAAAAATAGGTGCCCAAATGAAGTGTTTCTCTGTACTATATACAATTTCATCTTGAAATTTGTTGGCACCATGTCCCACCATGACGCTTGATTTCAAAATAGAAAATAGAGGTGCAAAGTGCAAATCACTTTGCACTTACGGAACTGGAACTTAAGTTGGATTCTTTTCATATTGAAATGAAGGAATTTAATCAAGACAGTGAGTCATGCTACTTTGCTATGCTATGAGCTCTACTAAAGTAAGTGTGGAGGAATTGGTTCTCAGGCATTATGCCTTTCTTCTCTTTCGTTAAGTCATCTCTCAAATGTCTGCAGTATGCGTTATGTGACAGTGACTCAGGCCACAGGGAGTGAAGTTGGGCTGTACGCCAAATTTTCCTGCTCCAGTAACGTCGATTTTCTGTTTCCTGTTGGAGATGTGAAAGTAGCAAGCGGCCGTCACCACCAGCAACCTCAAGCGGCCACCATTTATACTAAATGTGATTGGGCTGTAATTGAAGTTTTCTTTTGTCTTGCATCCAGCTGTATAAATTGGAGCACAAAACTCAGCATGGGGAGAAAAGTTCTCTGTTTAAAGAGATTGACTCGCATACAAATTTTTAGTTTAGCCTTGCAAAGATTATGGCAGCTCTCTGCAGTAGAGACTTATGGAGAACTGTGGTGAACATAGAAGCCAAGTTCAGGAAGTCGGCTGCTGAAAGCTCTGTGGTTTTAATCCTGTTGCAGCCAGCCACTGATTATGCAGACACTTGAGTACACTTCAAAGCTCAGCTACCACCATGATGGCTCTCTCAGCCGGTTCTTTGGAAGCTTCAACCTGCCTGTAGCCCTCATCATGATCTGTTTTGTTACACCCAAAGGGATTTTGGCCCGCCCTCTTGGGATTGGACCTTTTTCTCTGTGTGTGAGGTTATCTACGTTTTGACTGTTATCAACACCGATAGTCCAGGTTGTAAGGTGTGTGTTTTCTCTGGTGAGGTACACTGACCCAGGTCAGACAACTTAATGGGATGGATTGCAACTTCTCGGAATTCAGACATGAGTGGGATTTCCTGCCCACACACCTCAAACCCACAGGGATCCCTATCACTGTACACAATTTAGGTGTACCCTCTAGAAAGTGAAGCTTTTATGCTAGATGTTTCCTCTCTTTGCTTTCTCTCTCTGTGTTTCCGCCTGCAGCTCATCATGAACTCTGACTCCTTAATCACAGTTAAATGCTGTCAGAGCTGGGAAGAGAGAGACTGCCGGCTAAAGTTGGAGAACCTCTGCTTAGTTGAGAGGCGGTGAGATAATGGGTTTTGCTGGGAGTGTGCTGAGGCCGTTAGCTGTAAACTAAAGACGGTTTAAGGCTCAAACTGGTAATGTTGTTCAGGCTTCAAAGGATTAAAAATCAAGTCTTTTGTCCTGTTTTTTTTAAGTATTGCATCTTTTGCGATATGTAGTTCCCTACAAAAGCATGCATCCCTCATAAACCTTTTCACAAACTTTATTGTCTTTTTTGGTGGTGGTAGGGTCATGTAATAGACCACCACAAAGTTGTGCCTGTCTGTGAAGTTGAAGACTCTTTTTTTGTCTTTGAACTTACCAATCTTAAGGAGCAAGACACATTTTCTGATTATACCCGCATGTCTTTGCGTGTCTCTATCAGTTCTGCACATCAGGGCACTGATATGCTTACCCATTTTCCATTGTAAAATAGCTTTGACTCAGTAGATATGTCCTCTTCTGACAAGAAAAGGAGGACAAATAGGTCTGAAACAAAACTAGGTCTGAAAATATCAGGAGCTAAAACATTGACTTTGTCCTTAAGCCACTTTACTCATATTTTCATTCATATATTTCTGGCCATTCTCATTTCATCCTACTCCAATCCTTTAGATCTCACTTTACACCTGCTGATTCATGTGTGCCCCAAGGTTGTTTCCTGGGTCCCCTTCTTTTCATTAGCTACATTGTTAGCTGTGGCAATATTTTACTTAAATTCAATATCAGTTTCCATTGCTTTGCTGATGACTCCCCTTCCTTAAGCCTAATAAAACAGAGTTTCTACTCTTGGACACAAAATTCACACTTTGCAAAATCAACTGTTTCAATTTGTCTATTGACAACTCTTTGGTTTCTCCTTCCCCTCAGGTTAAGCGTTTGGGTGTGATCCTCAACAGGACTGTCATTTCACTGTCACATCAATAAAATTACAGGGTTTTGCATATTTCTTTCTTTGTATAAACTAACCCCTCCCTCTCTTTCCCAATGTTCTCATTATCTCACATGACCGCAGTTTTAAAGCAACTTCACTGGCTTCCGGTCATATACAGAATCCAGATTGAAATACGGTTGAATACCTTCAAAGCCGTCCGTAACTTCTCCACCGCACTTTGTCTGATCTCCTGTATATCACCGCTCTTTCATGATCTCTCCGTTCTTCCTCTTCTATCCACTTCCCTGTTCCCTCTGTTCGCCTCAGCACCATGAAAGAGAAGAGTCTTTTCTCACTCTGCTCCCCAACTAAGGAACTCTCTACCTCCAGATATCTATAGTATTGAGTCTATTCTTTCAAAATGCAACCTGTTAAAGTTAGTGTTTTCATTGTAATCTCATTTGTAAATTTCATTGTTTTTCCTTTTTCTACATCTGTGTTTAGTTTTATCATATTCTAGTTTTGTTGTTTTTTTCTTGGGTGTCACTAATGAATAAAATTCATAATTACAAAATGCATTATTTATAACCACTTTGGCTGTTTACTCAGGGTTATTGACCATTTGGATAACCAATTTGTGCCCAATTTCTTGACTGATGTCTACAGATGTTGCTTTGGCAAGGCACTGCATATTTCTAATACTTTTATACAGCACTCTATATTTATTTTGTACAGCATTATATATTTCTTTTACTTATTTTGTAGTTACTAAATATTTCTTATACTTTTTCAAGTCACTGTATATTTCACATAAGCATAATTCTTCTCTCCTTATACCATCTATTTTCTGAGGTTTACCAGTTCCAACCGCAACAAAATAGTCCCACAACATGATACTGCCACCCTCATACTTCAACATTTAGAATGGCACAGGCCTCCACATTTTGGACCAAAATACATTTATTTCTGAAATACAGAATCTGTCTCCGGAGCCGTTCCCAATATTTCTTTATTTGAATTTCAGTTTATTCCATAAGGGACATTGCATATTAATCATCCTGAGAGCGCTGAGTGAGTACATTAAGACAACCATGTAAATATGCCAGTTTCAGCTGATAAATGATAAATTATAAAAACAATTGATACACATCTAACATATCAATTAGAAGAAATGGTTTATAGTAGAACAAGTTGACATTTACAATAAGAATTTCACACCCATGAACACAAACACACGGCATTTGTTAATTCAGATATATTAATTTAACAACTTGACTGTCACCCCAAATGCATGTAATAGTCGGCGTATTAGCCACCGATGTCCTCATAACAGTGAAGGGCTTTTAAAACATGAATGTCCAAAAGAGATTTACAGAGTGATATTTTGCAAGTCCCTCTACTAGCGGGTCTTGTGGTTCTATTTGATTGTAATTTTAAAGGTGGTGGGCCCAGTCAATGAAGCACTTTGTATGTATGTATAATATCTGAATAGGTGATAACATTATCTCAACTCAGAAATTTATACTTACTTAATATTTTACAATGATGATATGAGTCAGACTTTTTTTTATCCAGAGTCTACTTATAAAATCTTTCTGTTGGTTGTAATGTGATGTTGCTCACCTGGGATCTGCTCATCAAGCAATAGGCTATATGGGAATAAAGCATTTTTTTAAGCTTCTACTGTGAAATTATTACTTACATATATATTTTGAAACAGTTTAAAACAGCACCTGATCTAGAAATTGTTCCCAAAGATGATGCAGCTTCACAAGTCTTTTCTTGATGTCTTGGCTGATTTATTTTGACTTTACAATCGCGTCACACCACAAAGCAGTGTGTTTCAGCTGTGACATTAAAATGCATCCATGAGTTTGTTGGAGGCAAGTGTGACTCCAACTAACTGAAGTATGTCAGTTAACCTATCAGAGGTCTCCAAAGCTCTGCCCAACAATGGGCTTTTCCTCATTGTTCAAAGAGACAGTGACCATTTTGCATGTAAACATCTGTATTAGGACCTCCATCACTGTGTCACGTTGTTTACTATTACCATATTTTCCACACTATAAGGTGCACCTAAAAACTTTCAATTTCCTCAAAAGCAGACAGTGCACCTTATAATCCGGTGCGCCTTATATATTGACCAATATTGAGCCACAACAAGTCTAGCAACTACAGTAAGCAGCCACCGTCTTCATTTTCACCCTTAGAAGAAGAAGCGTGCGGTTCATGCTGGGATAGTTGTGAGAACGCTGGTTTGTAATCTATTAATAAAGTTTGACTGACCTATCTACCTACCGACCGTCTAGAATCAGGTCATCTGCAGGTCATTTAGCAACATGTTCTCCACGAACATGCTATGCGCGATCGGAGAAGGGTGACCATCGTCCGGCCACGCCCCGGCCCAGTCACAGAAGGCTCTCCTCACCGACTGGAGTCAGACTGTTTTGTTGACAATCCCGTTAGTGCAGCTCCATTTAGTGGATGCATAACATAACTCCAGCGACTATTCTATGCGCTTTGTAATGCGGTGCACCTTACTGTATATATAAAAAAGTTTTAAAATAGGCCATTCATTGAAGGTGCGCCTTATAATCCGGTGCGCCTTAGTGTGGAAAATACAGTAGGTTTCTTGCATGAGTGTCTCATAGATAGAACTCTATTGTTCTTCCCACCATCCTTGACCAGTTTCCTTCTCTCTACTAATTAAAATCAGCTCCATAGCATGGTGCTGCCAACCTAATGTTCCCCACAGGGAGAGTGTGTTTTATGTGCAATGTTAGTTTTCTTCTATAAGTACAATTTTGCAAACAGACCAATTAGTTCAGTTTTAATTTTCACATTTGGTTTGTCCCCCACATGGCTAGTGTCAAACTGCAAACACTACAAAGTTAATGATTTTCTTAAAAAAAGAAAAACTTTGTCCTTGTTACTCTTGCTTTTACTTTTGACACACTACAGGCCAAATTCATAGAATCAAGACTAACAGCTGTCCTGTCTACAGATCATCACAGCTGAGATTGGAACTCTGTGACTAAACCACAGTTTCCGTGTGCCTCTTGGCTGCTTTACTGATTACTTCTCCCTGCACCTGACCTGTCAGCTTTGATGGGTTTGCATTTGGACCACGCTTTTTTCTTTGTCAGACAATCGACAATGACACAGTACTTGTCACTGAGATTGCCAATGCTTAGAATATTATTTTCTAACCTGAACTTATTTTAAACTTCTCAGCAACCTTATCCTTGAACCGTTTGTTTTCAATAAGATATTTGTAAGAAGCACACTGTTTAAGTGACTTTTGAACTGGATTTCATTTAGGGGGAATAAAGAATAAATGAAACCACTTGTTCCAAATCATTATTTATTAAATGTTTCAAAAATACATGTGTTATTTTATTTCTCCTACTCAATTATCTCTAACTTTTGTTGATCTATAATTTACGTATTTAATCTCTTTTGAAATAGAAACAAAATATAGAGAATCTACTTTTCAAGGTACTGTAAATGTAAGAATACAAAATGCCCCTCACTGTTATTGTCATTCAGATTTGGGTTGAAAACATTAGATATGATGCCTCTAGTTATGTGGCCTGCCTATTTTTCTGATGTGTTTAGGGAACACTGATGAGTGCTTATAGACCGCTAAACAGAGCTGCAGCTAAGCTTCTCATCCATTACCACAACTGCCCGAACACACCTCGGATTTAATGTGCCAGGGTCGTTTGCGTGGCAGCAGCTCAGCCTTCAGGGAGCTCATTCATGGCAAAATGCAGGCCAGGAGCAGATTAGATCAAAATCAGTGTGAGCCTTGTAATGCGGCCTCTAGTCTGTCCAGCCGGCTGAAGTAATAGTGCACTTGCCTGGTGTTTAGAGACCCCCTTCGGAGCGGACCTGTCCGCATCAGGGAAGGGTTGATCATCATCCTGCTGTGTACCTGGAAAAAACAGGCTTCAGTGCCTTCCATGAAAGAAGGTTCATTAGGCTCCTACTCTGACTGATCACAGCTTTGGCAAAGCGAGCATACGAGGAAGGGGGAGAAGTGTCTTTACATTTACAACTGAGGCTGCAATGATGTGGGAATCGATGATTGAGTATTTGCTTCTCTCTCTGTTGTGCTGGTTAGGATCTCAAGCTCGGCTTCTATGTGAAGCTTGTAATGCGGCTACTGATGGAGAGACATAAAGCCAGAACAATCACGTAAATCATAGAGCTTCTCAAAAGAGCAATTACCCTGGTGGGAGTGAGAACTGTCCTCTAACCCATCTCAGAGCTGATTGTTCATCACTAAGGAGGCCGTTGCTCATTTAACCTTGAAAATTAGCAGTTTGCTTGCAGTTATAGATTTTATTGAGTTTTTGTAAACAGACCAATTCCCGGTGGAATGAGTTTGTTTTACATCATTCCCTCATGTACTATTAGGCAATGTCAGTGAGCTCTAGCTAACGCCTTATTATAGCTTAATCGTTTTACAGGCAGATGGACAATTTTTGCTGGTTACTGGTGCTTACACTTGCAGACACTTTGCATAGTTGTCATGGACCATATACTCGACGGTGGCCTCATCGAGGTGTTAATTCTGGCTAAACCTTTCCGCGTTGTCAGACAGTACGCAGGGATGCTCTGGTCACAGTATTGTTGCTGATTTCTTTTATTTTTTTTAACCCTTTGAGAGGACTGGGTCTTCTATCCATTGTCTGGTCCTTGCATGGTCATAGGGACAGTGACAATCTCCAACAGTCATTGGGTGACAGGCGGGATACACCCTGAACAGGTTGACAGTAGGAATTGGACACATTTTGTCCATTTCCAGTCACTCTGCAGGAACTATAATTCTGTAGGAAGCTTGTTGTAATAAGACGAACATATGCTAGTTATTATTTATTAATATTGGGAGGAGATGTGAAGGTATGCAGTGTGTGTCTGATAAAAGTCTCTGTAAAATAGGGTTTTCTGACTATTATAAGCAGAGAAAAATTATTAGGAAACTTGCTTTTTAAATTGTCTAGCATCTTATATTAGCAATAAAGATGGCTAGTAAAACTGCAGCCTTTGTGATTATTTTCTAAATAATATGGAACATTTCCTGACTTCTCAGATTTCTAAGAGGACCACTGTTTCTACCAGACACATTTATAGGTTCACTCCCTTGCAGTCAGGATGAATTGCAAAGTTGTCATGGATGCAATGGTTTTTAATAAAGTTATTTTATAATGTTACTTTTTTTTGATTTATCAGTATATATTTAACTAACTTATCCTCACAATATTTAACTAACTTATCCTCACACATTACATCCAGACCAAAGAGTGTCTTTGTCACAGTGATCTAGTGCTTATATATGGTGCATTGACGATTCACAAACCGGTTCGGTTTCAACCAACACTCCAATTCTGTGTGTGTTTCAATCAATATTTACTGCACTTAAACATTTCATAGTTTAAAATTTCTTGGTCTGTTTTATATCTTACCTTGAAGTCACTTTTCTTTTTGCAAGTCAACACTCACAGGAATGGGCAAGTTGTCTCTGGACATTTTTGTGCTAATTTTGCAGACATAACAACAATGCAAATCCAGTTTGCTTGTATATAATTTTGATTATAAGAGAGTTAACCTATGACTATTTCCTTCTGAATAGAACTTGTTCTTAATTGATGTCAATCAAATTGACAGTTTCTTAATTGATGTCAATTAATAACCTCTATTATTCTTTTGGCGACTGACTGAATGATCGTAGAGAGGTGTTTCAAACTGTTGCTTCTCTGGTTGTCTTTGCTCTTTTTGCCACTCTTAAAGAAATGAACAAAAAAACAATGGACTACAATAGAAACTTCAGTGTAGTGTTACAGTTTTAAGGATTGCAGTTTGAGACTTCAATTAATATCCTTGAATATAAAGCAAAGCAAAAGGCTGCCTGGTCACATTTAAATAAGGTGAAACACAGAGGCCTAAAATATAAATTAAAGTCCTCAGTAAGCTGAACTGGGTGTCTGCTGACTTCATGCTCAGTCACTGAGCGCACGCCTTGAGGGAAACTGGTGTGGCTCCGAATATACAAATTTGCCCCTTAAAATACACACGGGTAAAATTTTAGCTGCAATTGAGGCAAATAGTTCTTTGACAAATATCACAGATTTTATTCTTTTATGTAAAACCCAGACTTTTCACACTAAGAGTTGTCTTTATTAGAATATAATTACAAAAATTAAACTTGAAATAAAAACTCTGGTTGAGTAGATTCCTTTCTTGACATTTATTATTTATAATGAGCTATTTAATGTTTTACGGAGAATATTAATGAATAATTGAATTACTTTTCTTTCTTTTAAATGACCTCTGTGATTTCAAGAACAAATAGAATAACTTATTTTTTAAATTATTTTGATGTTCTGACCTTTTTAATCCCTTTCAATTTTTGTGCCCGCAGGCTGTGAGAGTGACTTCTGGGGTCCTCACTGCAGTAATCGTTGCCAGTGCCGAAATGGGGCTAAGTGTAACCCTATCACAGGGGCTTGTGTCTGCACGGATGGGTACCAGGGTTGGCGTTGCGAGGACCTGTGTGAGAACGGTTACTATGGCAAGGGGTGTCTGCTGCCCTGCCAGTGTCTCAACGGTGCCACTTGTGACCATGAAACAGGAGAGTGCATCTGTGCGTCAGGATACACAGGAGCTTTGTGAGTACCAGAAACACACTTGCTACTTTGCTGCTTTCTGAGACAAAATATTGGCGTACATTACGGGACTTGATGTCTGACATGTGTGGTGGCAGCTGCGGGGAGCGGTGCCCCTCCGGCAGCCACGGACCGCAGTGTGAGCAGCGCTGCCCCTGTCAAAATGGAGGAACATGTCACCACATTACCGGAGACTGTTCCTGCCCTGCTGGTTGGACGGTAGGTCACAAAAAGAGCAAAAATGTAATAAAAGAGAAATGCCTCAGAGAAGAAAATGATTGAATGTCATTGGGCTTATGTTTAAGACTGCCTTTGTGTTTCTTCGTAAAAGAAAAAATGAAACATTTTTATTTGCATTTTTTTAAGTTATGTTGGATGATAATCTTTTACACAACCCTTCACAAATACGTTTCTTCTTTTATTGTAGAAAATTACATTTTCCCAGTGTAGAAAAAAGATCCCATGATAAAAATAATTGCTTTTACAACATCAGTGTGCTACAATTACTACACCCTTAGTAAAGCCTAAAATAAATGTTGCAAATGTTGTTGTAATTTGTGTTTTCATTACTGTTTTTATGGCCGTGTGATACCTCTTCGCCATATCATGCTATATTTAAATTTGATATGTACCATGGGTACCAAACAGTGTCAGTAAGATTGTATTTGTATTTGACAGTAGTTGCATACATATCTGCAGACTTTGACCGCACTCAGACATTAACATCTGTGTTCAGAGTTTCTTCTGTGGTATTTATATAGTCTTGTCCTTTGAAGGGTTCGGTTTGCGCTCAGCCCTGCCCTCTGGGCAAATACGGCATCAACTGCAGCAAAGACTGTTCCTGTCGCAATGGCGGCCTGTGCGACCACGTCACTGGAAGGTGCCAGTGTACAGCTGGATTCAGTGGACGCAGGTAAACAGCTGATGCCCAAACACATCATTCATTTGTTGTTCTGGGAATTGCTCTGCGCAAACTTTCTCACTTGTGCTTTAAACCGTACGTAGGTCAGACAATGACATGGTTTATTAATATTTTGATCTGATGCAAAACGATGAGTTAAAACAGACACTCATTGACCTATTCTCATTGTTAATTTCCAAATGAGGCATAAATCTGGCTTCTGTTTTAAAAGATAACAGTAACGCTGTAAAATCTCTTTCTCAGGAGAAATGAGCATTTATTAACATCCATTACTCCATCTGAAGGTGCACTGGAAGCTTTTAATAGGGGTGTTTATGCCTAATTAATCTTGTACTGCATCCTGGCCAGAAAGGTTTCATGTCTGGAGGCCTCATCCACATTCACTCCTCCCAGCCTGTCCATTGATCTCACCATGGGCTATATGCTGTTTGGATTCTGCTCATTAATTATAAGTAATGGACTTATATTAAGGCCTCATCAACATACACAGATCTTTTTAGTTTCCCATGCCTGCTGGAGAGGCCCAGGGCAGCCTGCGTTTATTAGTTTGAGTAAAGCAATTGTCTCTTTGATGGAAACACCTTCTTTACAAGACCTTTCTTTTACTGTATTATTTTACAAAATTGCCCTCATTCATTTTGTCAGTGGCAGGTGAATGAACCTGCCAGGAATAATCTGAGATCGTGTTAACCCCCCTCCCCCCCCAGACTCTTCTGTCGAGTATAATATTTCATTGTCCCCTGATATTACTAAAACTGAGGAGACTCAAACATGAAGCATGGCTCAAACGTTTTCTTATGTAACTGAACTATTTGCAACAGCTTTGATCAACTCCTGAGACCGATAACCCACTAATACAGTATAGAGAAGTAAAAAGAGGACAAAAATCAATTTTCTGATCTGGTTCAGTTCTTCGTGTTGGAAAAACTCTCAAGTAATTTTAATTTTCCTGCACCATGACGACTGCCAAATCTCATTGAGCCCCTGCAGAGACACAGAGGTGTTCGCAGCAGGCTCTACTTTTAGGGGTTTTGCGAGAAGTACTTGAAGAAAATTGACCATGCTAGTCTGGGCCTTTTAAAGCACATAGCCATATTTTGAATGTTGAAGTGTTAATAATATATGTGGTTATTAAAGCTAGAGTTTTACTTAAACATGAAATAGCCACTGAGGTGTTTAATTTTAAAAAATTTTTTGCTTGGCACTGGGTTAAATTATTTATTTTGCAGGTTACTATTGATCATTCTTCATCCTCTCCCTGTGCAGCATTTTAGTGTCATTTCTGTGCAACTTTCCTTCAGATGTCAAGAAGACTGTCCTGTGGGCACCTATGGTCCACAGTGCAACCAAAGGTGTGAGTGTCAGAACGGTGCAAAGTGTCACCACATCAACGGAGCTTGTCTGTGTGAAACAGGCTTTAAAGGCCCTAATTGTCAAGAGAGATTCTGTCCTTCGGGCCTTTACGGCCTCATCTGTGACAAGTACTGCCCTTGTAATACCACCAACACTGTCAGGTAAGTGATAACCTCGGTGCATGGCAACACTTGGCACTGGCTGATAACCGGTGTCAACGTATACCAAGGTCATACACAGGGGTCCTTTCTAGGGCCACTTGGAAATACAATCAGTAAGAACAATACATAAAAAATATTGGTGGCACCAAGTAAACCTCTGTTCATTGTCTACAGATTTAGTTTAACCACTTCTTTGTTGAATCACATACCATTATAAATGGAAAGTAACTTCCTTTGGTGAAAAAAAATCTGATAATTTCTTTAGTTCACATCATTGCCTTATGCTCATTTCACCCTGCATGTTAGGCCTCATGCTTAGGAAGTTATTTTATATTCAGATCTTCATTAAAAGAAAGAGATCAGTGCAGACTTTAAAACATTCCTCACTAACTAAAAATCATCACAAACTAAAATTCTTCAGGCTTTCAGTACTTCACAGTTAGATTACATCAATTCTTTATACCTGGCGTTTCCTCTTTCTCAGTTGTCACGCCTGCAGCTTGTTCACTGTGCTGCTCCAAGACTTGCCTACTGGTACAGAAAAGCAGGACCACATCATTCTAGCCTCTTTGTGTTCATTTTACGACGCTTCTGATTGTATTTCACATCTTAAATAAGCAAGTCACATTATTACTGAACCTGTTAATTACCATCTACACCCCAGAGCAACAAACAAATGAATTTATACATTTCCCTCCATCCCATCACAAGCATAAGGGAGATAGAGCCAGTTTCTGCTCTATGTCCTTGGAACTGTATGCTAACCAATATGTGCTCATTACGTCCTGGCATTTCCTATTTTTTTTTCTCTTGCTTCATTTTGTTGATGCAAATTTGGCTACTTTTACTGAAGGCTTTTAATGAAGGCAACACATATTGTCTTTCGAATAATTCCAAATGAATAAGGACCTCGGTGACTTAACTTCGCCTCGACTTACCTTAAAGCCAGTGGTCATTCCGAAGTCTGTAGACATCGCAGCCATGTCATCCAGTTAGCTTTTAATCGCAACCTTTGCTTCATTCATAATTCCTCAGCAACATTCATAGTTAATGTAGTGCTAATGCTCTGATTCCAGAAGGAGCTGGACATCAGCCATAGAAGTCATTACTGAATGAAGGAGAAAGGGGACACTTCATTTATCTGAAACAAGCACATAGTCTACTGTTGCTGCAAGCATCACACTTTGATCCTGCTTACATATGAAGAGCTGATCGCTTTGGTGCTTACTTTTCTTACCTTTTTCTCCTATTCCTGTCGTTTGAATTTATTTGTAGTTGCCACCCACTATCTGGTGAATGCACATGCTCACCAGGGTGGGCAGGGCTTTACTGCAATGAGACCTGCCCTCCTGGATTCTACGGAGAAGGATGCTTTCTGCCTTGCAGCTGCACCAATGGAGCTGACTGTCATCCTGTCACAGGGACATGTACCTGCACTCCTGGCTTCATGGTGAGCTTTGTGTTCCTGAAGCATTGTTTATTATTAACAGATGACTGTTTATTTTCTACTGATTTGACATTTCCTCTTATATACTTTATATGTACTTATATACATAATATTTCTTTCATTTTGACCCTCAGCTGGTTTCTTCAAAACAGTCTTAAGTTTGAGTCAACAAGGCAATATGAGTCAAACAAGAAATTAGGTATAAAATAGATGCTTAGCAATGTAAGAAAAAGGGGGGGGAGGCATTAAAATACCGTTGGTTTTATTTATTTCATATTTACACTTAAAGTTATCAAAAGTTTTTCTGGTTTTCTGGAGCTCATTCAGATTTTTTTCGTAGTTTGACTGTTTGCAGTTTAATTTTCACACAACAGTCATGCCACTGTCAAAACCTTTTTTTCTTTTAAGTGAAGTTAACTGAGTGTAATTACTTTTTATTCTGATAATGTGTTTAGAAGATATATACATATAT
>CAEGAF010117846.1:0-31171 GCA_903067075.1 Micropoecilia bifurca
GACCACTTACAGCTCCGGTGTTAACGCTATAAAATGAACGCTCTCTATCGTGGTATCACCATGGAGGGATTTTTTTATTTAAATAGGTTCATTATTCAGAGGGAGACACAGTGAGGGTTTTGTGATTTTATCTACCAGTAGCAGGAGAACGGAGCTGCGCCAAGAAGCTAACAGAAGCTAACAGAAGCTAACAAACACTGAATAGAACAAGAGTTGCCATCGATACAGTTGCAGCCAAGCATGTTTTAATGTTACACAATACAGTTTTACCAAGTTGCTCAAAGTCTAAACTGGCATTGTTGTGCATTTAAGGTGTAAAGTTTACCTTCGACCAAACGCCCCCCTAAGGCATCCCAGCGCCCCCCCTTTTATAAAAATGTTCGCCAGCGCCCCCTGCCGTCCTCTGAACGCCCCCTGGGGGGCGGCACCGCCCACGTTGAGAACCAGTAATCTAGACTTACCTGTCAGTTTTAAAATAACAATTAAATATTCAATTACGTTTCATTTTTATTTGTTTAATTAATATTGAAACTGAACAGAGAATCCTCATTGTGCCATTGCACATCAAGCAGAAGACAAAAACCACTAAAGGTGCCCCCACCTGACGCCACTCATAAAATAATTATTACTACTACTACAGTAAGTCTGGAGTCGACTAAAATAAACAACTGGATATTCTCTGAACACGGCAACTCCAAAATAATCGGAAAACACAACAATTCTAATGATGACAGGGGCTTATCAAAGAGGAAGCGCTTCAAGCAGGAGCTAAAACGAAGGTGCTCTGGGAGAAGCAGGTGATGAGGCAATTAAAATCACAGAGAAGTGAGGAAAAGAAAACGATCAATATGTGTTATTCAGGGAAGATTGCAAAGTATGTAGCAAATTGCACAAAGGTACCGCGAGTCTCTAATCCGGGACTCTGTATAACGAGGAAGTCACAAAGATAAGCCCAGAGGTAGGATTAAACTCTCTGATTTTTGATTTACAATATCAGCACTCAGTCCCTCGTTGCTGCTTCAATGTTAAAAATATCCTCCTAGAAAATGAGTGAAGTAATCCTTTCAAAATGCTGTTCTTCTTAAAAACATATGCACGCAAGAAAGCAGATTTGGAAGATCTTAGGCTCTTATAAAAGATTTGTATTACTAAGAACAGACTGCGTTTTGCAGTAAATACAACACCTATAGGTTATCCTTTTATAAATCCAGTGGGGTTATGGTTTGACCACATAGGTATGTTTTTTTCATGCTAGTTAAGCATTTAGTAAGCATTAGTAAGATGCCGCTATCTCTAACCCAGGGGAAAACTACAGGAGAATATCCATCAACTCCCTTATATATCTAGTAACGTGCAAAATTGACTTGACACATAATGCTGTATCTTTAATGCTGTTCCTGCTTGCAAGGATTAGGTGGAACTCAAATGAGCAGAAGGACTGGCAAGTGATGATTGACTCTGCTAGTTAGGCAAATCTGTAATTAATTTAGTTATGAAAATAATCATGGCCACAATGCAAGTTGCACCATCTCCAGCAGAGAGACTTTACCTGAGCTCCTCTGTGGGGAGGCCCAGGAGGATCTGTCAGAAGTGACGATTTCAACATCCTTTTTTGTTTCTGGCTGCTCAAACCTAAGGCGAGCCACTTGAAACAAATGTGAAATACTTACAAAAAAAGGTGAAATTTTAATCAACACTTTCACATCCAAATGTATCTAGCTTTTTAAATCTTAAGAAAACCATATAAACGGCATGTTTTTCAGACATGAAGCAAATTAAAATCCTTCCGGTAATCCTAGCTGACCTAAAACACAGAATGTTTTGTCAAATCAATAATCGATGAGACACAAAATGGGTTATATGTCTGTTGCCCAGCTCTTTATACGTTTTATGCGGTTAAAACAAAAGAAGCAAATGCAGACATGAAAACAAAATGTTCATTGTGAGTGATGTGTCATTGTTTTGACTTTAATTAGCATGCCCAGCGCGCTTCATTATTTATGGATCACAGTGAGTTGCAAGAGTGATGCAAGACTGGGTAACGTGAATTCAGACCTCCTCCATACTATAACAGTTGCACACAGCAGGCTGCAGACGAAATGTTTAGATTACAAAAAGATCTTAGAAGGCGTAGCAGAGGAGAAGCTACATTTGAATGAATCTTTAAAGGTATTCCTATGAAAGTTTACATATTCTGCCAACCGAGACATGATGATGATGAAAGTGAAGGCATTTTTGTCAGCAGATATAACAAAACTGGCTGCTTGGCATTCATCAATCAGCATGCTGTATGGGATCCAGATGGCAAGAATAAATGGCACATAAATGATGATGATGACACTGAATATGACCTCTCGTTTTAGCGTGTCAGTGCCTACCCTTTGTCAGGTTCACCTCTATCTTTTTGTTTTCAATTATTCAAGGTCTGTCTTGCAGTTGGCCATTTGGCCTCGTGTTTAAGAGAAGCTACCTTCACAGCATCTGGTTTTTTTTTAGATTACCTGTCTAAGACTCCAGTCTTAGTAAAAAAAAAAAAAAAGTAAATAAATAAAAAGAAATCCTCTTTCAATTTTTGAGTTTGTACCAAGACAATAGAGATGCCCTAATTCAGGTCCCAATTTACTGAACTATATACCTGGAGCTCAGTGATCTGGGGTTGCTGCATTTTGTCAGGTCTAGTCTGGAACTTTATTTGTCCAAAGAAGAAAGGACGATTACTGAGGGATTGTGTTATTTCATCATTGAATTTCTTCTTCTCTGTTGCCATGGGCATATTCCGAATCGACAATGTCAGGATTCATCAGACTGAAATTAAACACGAATGGTTTAATAAACATGAGGCACAATTTTCACAAGTGGATTGCTGTCCAGAATGCCCACAACTTAATGCTATTCCAAATCTTTGGGATGTGCTTGAATAAATTTGCACCACAGTCTTACTTTCTCATCCCTTCTGCAAAACAGGAATAAATGTTGTGGCATTGCTGAAACAGACATGCCAATTAAGCATGAAAGCTTGGATAAATTACCAACTGCTTATCATTGACACATTTAGAAGCTGTAAGTCGTTGCTGCTTCTAGTAGCAGTCACAGCCAAATTATTCAACTTTAAACAGTCAAAAAAAATCCTTCACTAGTTTGGCAATATTGACGTCTCAAATGAGTTGGAGTAGGACTTAAAGCTGTGAGGAGGTTATCACTCTGAAGCACATCAAAAAGTCAAGAAAACAAACCATAACTGTGATTGACACTTTTTCTTTTCTGCTCGTTTTATTTAGGCATTTCCAAAACTTTTGGGAGGTCAAGTTGAAAGAGACTGGGGCTTATTGGTATCTGTTGGAGAGTTGTAAGACCAAATCCACTGTTCACCAAAAATAACTAAATGCCTATTAAACTAACAATATTTCAGGAAAAATAAACAAATAAATAATCACATCCCCTGTCAAGCATAGTAGTGGTAGTGTGGTGATCTGGGGCTGCATTGTTGCTCCAGAAACTTGCTGTAAGTGTAAAGTTTTAAAGAGTGAATATGTTCAGTCAGTTTGTGATTTTGATTTGACTTTTTCAAGTGAGATTCTGTGAACTTATTATGAATAATGAAATAATGTCAGATCGCACGGGCAGAGCAATAGCTTCACTTGGCTTAAAATCCTTCCTGCAGCTGTTAAATCCCTCACTTCGGTTCAGTTTAGTCACTTCAGCTAACTGTGGTTTTGTACGCTCTGACTGGATTTATTCAACATTCCAATCAGTTCACCCAACAAAACAAACAGCAACTTCTGAATAGGAGGATCTGTCAATCTGTCGACGTGGCAGAGGCATCGTTACGTCCTCATCCTTCTCAGCGAGTTTAAAATATATCCACGCTGCGTTCGAATGGCAGCAGACTGACAACAGTTGACACTGCTGACTAACGGCTCACGCAGCGCACAGTTAAACATCATGTGGCTCCCCGTGTGCTAAACGGGCCTCTCCTCTAACCTCCGTGTCAGATTCCTCACCAGCACTATATTTCCTGCCTCTTTTGTTAAGTTCCAAATCAATAGCTGACAAAATGTCAAACGTGTTGGTATCTGCTTGCGCGGCTCAGCATGCACTCTTATCTGCTGGTTGGACTGGTGTCAAGGCTACCGGAGATTCAATCTGTTACACCTGCCCTGATAGAAATACTAATGACAGGTTTATGTTGAGCTATGGGGAGGATCGATGAGATTCTCTTTCAGAGTAATCCTGTAATGCTCATATTTAATTAAACTTTTTTGATCTCCCAGTGTGAATCACCCAGGCATCAGATCTTACAGTATTGATGTTTTCATCAATAATACCAGAAACACCAGAAACCCAACTAGTTTAACAACCATGAATAATAAGGACTCATCTTAAGAATAACGCGATTGAAAAGCTGTCACGATCAAGGATGATTGATAAAAAGTCTTTTGACAGAAAGGCTCGATGTGAAATTTCAGAATAGGAAGAGAGCATTAAAAACAGCTTGTTCCACAATTTAGGTGCAACAGTCAGAAAAGAACAATATCTCGTTCTTGGCACTAAGAGTAGGTCTTGGTTGAAGGGCCTGAGTTCTCAAGTTGGAGTATGTAGCTTTAACAAATCAAAAACACAGGAAGGAGGTTAGCCTGAAAGCCAAAGTCTAGATTTAAATATTTATTCCAAAACAAACAGAGAATCAGTGCGCAGACATTAAGACAATACTGATATTAGCTCTTTTGTTTGTTCCAGTGATGAGTCTTGTTGTATAATTTTGTCTTAAATTAAAGTAAGGGTTTTTGTTGTTGTTGTTGAATGTGTGAAAGTGTGTTGTGTCACACTTTCACACATAAGAACCCCCAAAAACCATCTTAATTTCTTGTTTTGACACTAACTTTCTTAGTTTGGAAGTTATTTCAAATATAAAAATACTTTTTGACAAGTAATATTATCTGAATTTTAGGAAGAAATTTAAGCTTGGTTGGTTGTAAGCTTGGTTGTGTTGGCTGAGTTCAGAAATCCTATCCGTTTCCAGAGACTCCCGGGTCTCCGGGGCAACGATCACACGCTTGCTCTTCACAAAGGTCTGACATGTTGTTGATGTGAGTTTGTTTTTAACCACTTTTGATGTTTTTAAGCACTCAACTAATTCAGACAGTGTAAAGAACAAAGAGTTTTCTTTTAAGAAGCAGTATGGTCAAATGAGATCTGCATAAAAGTCATCATTGATATTGTGAAATTCATTAATGATCTGCCAAAATGTTTGTGTATAAAGTTAAATAGAACCAAGAGGTTCCCAACTGAATTCATATCTTAGTATTTTTCTAACCATGGGGTAAGAATTTCCCCGCTTTGACCCCAGAGCCACTTAGTTATCCCATCGGTCTTGTGAAAATGTGCTGTACCGTCCCAGATGTACCTTTGCAATTGCTCTTGGTTTATTGGCCAAAGTTGCTCCTGGAAGATGTTTAAATTCAGTTTTTTGCTCAATGCTAGAGTTGAAGTAGCATTTTCCTTTTCTTCTTTGGGATAAGAGAGGATAGAGTTATTGCTTGACAATTGCCCAAACATTCTGTAAGGGACTTCTCTGGAGAAAAGAACATTGCCTTACTCCTAAGCTGTTACTCCTAAGCTGTTACTATCCCACCAAACCCTTTGCTGTCCTTCCTGTATCTGTTCTGTTGTTCTGGATGTAGAAGACGCTCACATTTGCTTGGTGCCATTCCTGAGCAAGCTCTGCACTGGTGTCAACAGAATCCCCACAATCCTACTTCAGGAAACATCGATTGCAAAAGCTGGACTTTGAGATCTTGTCTCCATTAGTTGTAATATTCTCTTTGAAGTTAAAACATACTGCAGCAGCACGCCAGTGTATAAAGCACTTTTAATGGAAAGCGATTGTGGTGTGTTTTCTCTGACGATCATTCGTGTGCAGCAGCAGCATGCAAAAGAGCTCCGTTGAGCTGCATTTCATTGTCCTTCAGCCTGACCGTTGACCCATTGGCTGTTCTTGTGACCTTTGAGTTGAGTCAAATATGATCCACCTCCAAAGTCTATTACTGAGCCCTTCCGAGTTCTCTGAGACGATTAAGTACGATTGCCGTCTGTCAGCCGCTGATCGCAAGACCCTGTGACTGTAGATTCAGTGAACTGTGGCTCGATCAAATTAGCTTTTTCATTGAACCTTCTGGTCCCTTGTTCACCCTCCAGATCGTGTTATTTAGTCCTCATAGCCTCCAGGTTGCCCTTTTTGCTGGTTCTTGTCTCCTTAGTTGCCCTCGGTTGCTCTGCTGGTGTTTCTCTTGCCCTCCAGGACACACACCTCAAATCTGTGCATCACCTCTGGGTCGTCTGGCTGAATTGCATTCTTAACGTTTGTCTCACCAGCCCTCACCACCTTTCCTGATTTTGGGTTATTCCGGTTCAGTTTCTGTTACTGAGTGGTAAATGTATTCCTGTGCTTTGTTGTGTTTAGTTGTTAGCTTTCCTTACTGTCTAGCTTTTCCTTTGTCCCATTGTTTTCAATCTGTTTACTCTCTACACATACCTAGCCAGTTGCTATGGTTCCTCATCCCCATCATTATCAGCCACCTGTTTCCAATGCAGTAAAACACTTGCTAGTATCAGGCCTGCAATGTACAGAACATCACACTACAAAACTAGAGATTTCACCATGTTACCATTACATTGAGTCAACAATGAAATAGTTTGTAATCACTCTTGTCAAAAGAGTTCATGTCTTGACTGTGACTATATGCGTACTGATATTAGCCAGAAACTGTCAAAGTTAGACGATGGAAGAAAATGGTTTCCGGAAACTACTAAGAAGACAAAATGTCTAATAAATTAGATGCCTGAACACTTGTCAGTTATTTTAAAATTTCATCATTTGGTTTGTCAGAATACAATAAAAACAAATAATCAATGTGTTTTCCTTCCTTGGCCTTGTGTCTCCCAGACCATCTGGTGTCGCAAAGGTCAGAGGCTGCAAATATTGCCAGAGAGAGTGAAGCTGATGTGCAGACCAAGTTTTATGACTGTGGAGGGCAGCATAGTGTTGCATATGTGGAACAGGGGTTACAGCACCAGACATGCATCAAGTTTAGACTCAAAGCAATACAAACGGGCAACGCCTTGGGTGGGTCAAAGAGTGATGGGTTCAAAACTGCTGACAAATACAAATTCATTCTCAGTATTTCTTCTGAGTTGTACACAGAAAGTTGAACAGATTAACAACTACAGTGTAATGAGTAGAGGAATCAGATGATCTGTGGGAAATAAAATAACATTAAGGCAAAGAAAACAATCTAAAAACTCACTTACTGTTATTACCTAATGAGACAGGACAACTAATAGGAGCCACATACCAAACAAATAATTAAGAGATAGTTTCTTAACAATAGGCACCAGCAACTCCCGACCCCACTAAGGGACAAGGGTGCAAGAAAATGGATGGATGGATGGATAGTTTCTTAACATAAGCCAGACATTTGCTGTTTGCAAATCATCCACTCTGAAATTCTTTAAGATTAATTTTTCTGTTTTTAATGTAAACACAGTATTATTTGAAAACAGATCTGGGTTGGAAAATACTCACAGATTTGTAAATTTAGCACATATAGCTGAGAAAGCAAAACAAACGGGGGGCGAGGTGGGGGCTTCACTGAGCTTTGAACACAAGAAAGATCTTCTGCACCAACAGAATTGTCACAGTCCTCCCCGTACGAGAAAACACTGAGAACAGTTAAAGCGTCGCTGGCGTCTGCTTTTACAAATTCGCTAGCTGGGTGGTGTATTTTTAACCTAATTCGAACAACCCATGTTGTTGTTGTTTTTCTTCATTTCCAGCTGCAGCCTCCTCCTCCTCTTTAAAAGCCTTCCTTTCATCTCAGTTGTCTCTAATGTACATCGCTCCGTCAAACAAGAGACACAAAATCAATCGTTTGCTTTCTATTTGTGTGCAGTGAAAACACCCTGCCACGCATCAATATATTCAGGCTCGATGGCCAAGGTAAGAGGTGTGCAGGTAGATATTTGTTGTCGTATGTGTGGGCTTAACCCAGAAAGAGGCCAAATTAGGTCAGATTACTCCTTTTTGGGGCAGCTAACTTGGTGATTAACAGCTTTTCTCCTGAAAACTTAACTTGAAAGCTTCAGTGAATGTCCATATTTATGCCCAGTGGGAAAATATGTGAAGTATGAAATACGTGCTCCATATCCTGTTTAGATAATCCTTCATGTGCTGCTTTTTCTCCCTACAGATCAGTTTGCTTTTTTTGTCCTTGATGATGCAATGCCAATAATAATTCTTATTGGATGCAGAGAACTGAATGTGAGTAGCTCTTTAAACCACTGTCACTTTGCTCTCTAGAGCCGGCTGATGTCTAACACATCATTAATAAAGCACCTCCTTAATCACTTAGCTCTTTCAAAACACAACCAATTATTTAAAGTGTTCTCATCTCCCTTTACTAGATCAATGCTGTCATATATCCAGTATATTGAATATTTTTGGAAAGAAGCATAGCTGTGTCTTGCAGAAATTTACAGTAAATAAATTTGATAGTAAGTAAAAAAAAAATCTAGAAGTGATGAAAACTAGCTACTGTTGCTGGGTCATTTTCAGAAATCTACCAGTATATGATCTAAATACTTGATTTTATCTTTAAAAGTTGAACAATTGTTGGAACTTATTTCCAACAAATAAAGATGTCTATTGTAAGTCTTCTGGACTGTATTGAAAATGTGGTTCACGAGCGAAGTCGTGGGAGGTTTTTCTGGGGAATACATAAAGTATCTAATCGTGAAATGTGAGAAGCATGTCATGATCAATACACGAAGTGCGGATTTCAATCAGCCGACGGCCTCCACTGGGTCAGCCTTTCCGCTGACACCAAGCCCTGAAAATTCACACATTCTCTAACCTCCATTTTTCCTGTAAAATCAAAATTTAATGACTTACTTTTTTCATATATTTTAGATTATGCAGGACATAATTGGATTAACTAGCAATTAGCATTTATGAATATTATGAATAATAATAATAAAAATATAATAATTATGAATATTGAATAATTCCAGAGCTTTTACAGGATATATGCTCAAATTATACCAAAGCACACATTAACCTTCCTATTGAAATTTTTACGTCTAAAAAAATGTAATCAATGGTAGGATGATATGGCCCAAGTTCATATAGGCTGAACATGGCAAGATTTTTTACAACAAAAAGTAACTCATGAATTACAAGAAATTAAGTACAAGAAGAAAAAAAAAGTTTTATTGTGATTTTGTTTTAGTTTTGCCATGGCTGCATATGGTGCTTTAACCAACCTTAAAAACAATCAAATGTGAGAACTCTATTTCTCATCTCCTTTTGTTTTATTTTATTTTTTTTATTGAATCAAGAATTTAGACATATCTCTTTCTTGACACTTTGATATATCAAGGAAGGTGCAATAATGTATACCTCTAGGAATATTGGGAGGAAGAAAACAACTCTAAAAGTTGTAAATTCCTCAGCTAGACTTTCGTCTACACAGTTTTCTTATTATGTAATTGCATGTCCGATGGCTGTTTATGTACTTTCAGCATTACAAATGTGAGCAAGATTTGCTTTATGATTGGACACCCGCGCAACCATGAAGGAGTTATGTGGTGCCTTTCGTCATCTGGCCTTCAGCTGTCTCTGCTCGGTGACATGGCCAATTTGCACAGTCAGTAGACCAAGGAATTACTCTGGTCCTAATCTTTCAGGAGAGAGAAACAAATGAAGGTAATGGCGAGAAAAGAGCCCCACAACATCACAATAAAAGGAGATTGCAGGAAAAAAGGTGTTTGACACAGAGATAATTTCACAGGCCACAAAGCGATTAGCTTATTTCCACGACGGGATGTACGGCGTTCTGGATTAATTAGATACATTTTAATGATTTGATTCAGTTGATGCAAAAGTCCCAAACTTGAAACTTTGTTGCGTGCAAAAACAAATACCTCTTTTCATAACCTAATGTTTGTGGTAAGAAACTATGTTTATAAGTTACTGCAGCGTGAAGCGACTGGTGACATTATGCATTAACTGTACATTTATGTTTGTATCTGGAGCATTTTTAGTCAAAATTTGTTTGTTTCCATTCAGTATTGTAACCTGAGGTGGGCGGATCTGACAGAAATTGTACTCAAGTAAGTCTATCATTACTCAAACATAATACGACTCAAAAAGTCGTAAAAATGTGATATGCAGTAAAAACCACACCAATAAGCTATTATTTCTCAAAATGTTGCTCAAGCAAATGTAACTGAGGAAATAGAACCAGCTACTCTCAAAAACTACATCATAGTTTGATTATTACATGCATACATATAAGACAAGACATATCTTAAACATACACCATTTTTATAGGAAATTCATTATAGACTTTATGCATCAATCATTTGGCCAGCTTCACTATACCAAAAAAGCTTGAAAAAAATAGAGCATTAACGATAGTGAGATAAAGTAAGTCTACAATATCTCTCTTTTTTTGTAAGCATTTAAGGCTTTGACTGTGGAAATGTCAAGCACCTTTATCACAAGAAACACCGGTAAGGGGTGAGGTGGATAGAGGGAGAAGAAATGTGAGCAGAGACGGACAAAAAAATTGGGTGGAAGAAGTGACAGCAGCAGCGGCGGCTGAAGGCAGAGACAGAGAAACTTTGTCTGAGTAGCAGGTTGGCACTCAGCAGGAGTCTGAATGAGTAAACACACAGAGCCTTTATCAGACTGACATGGACTCTGCTCTGCGGCACAACAAACACTTCCCCTCAGCCGCCCATCTACGTTGGGCAGCCTGTTGGCTCGTGGCACTTGTCAGATTGGATGGATTTAGCTGTAAATGTTTTCGGCGAAAAGACGTGAAGTGAGATCAACAAGCTGATTTAGTTCCTTGAAAGTTCCTCTAAGACTCCCTGTGAAGAAAAGTAATCTAAAAGAGAACAAATTCATTCATGGTTCATAACTCTAGAGGTAGATCTCTAACATCCAGCTGTTTTTGTTTGTCTTCCTCGGAAAGGGTTTGGCAAGATCACTAATAGGAAATGTTGTTACATACCAGATATGTGTAGAGGTAGTGCACATTTCTACTATGTAGTGATATGATATACTTTATACAGTATATAACTCCTGACCCTAACCCGGCTATTGAGCTGAATTACTAAGCTACGTTACTTTGACACCAACATTATAGTTCACTGACACACACCTGCTTTTTTTCTTTTAACAGATCTGAGTCAGAAGTCCAGCCTCCTGATGATTGGAATTGGAGGGAGCAATAAATAGGATGAAGGAAGTTGTAATGTGGGTGGTAAAATAAATGTCAGCTGTTTAGGCCCATAATTGTTGGTCAGCAGCGTCATCCACAGCCGAATGTGAAAACATGCCATTCTGCTGTAGTTTTTCCATCAGTCTGCCTGTAAATTTCAGTACATCTTCGTCTTTTTATACCCTATATTTACTAATTAGTTTTAAGAATTCACTTCACCAAAACAGAAACCAAACCTTCAGGAGCTACAAGTTGTCACAAGATGTCCCGATTTCCTGTTTATCTCTTTGTTTTGACCCTCAAAACAACCAATATTTCCTCTAGTCATTTTCTGAAGTTCAGTGATGGACATTTTAGAACAATCATAGGGAGCCAATTTTCAGGAGACAGGCTTCGCTTCTGGCAAATGCTAAGACAAAGAAAATGGAGGCAAGGGACCAACTCTTGTGGCACAGTGTACCAGTCTGCTAACTGATGGGGAATAAAACGAGGAAACATTCTACTAGAAAGTATTCCCTCGGTCGCAAGGAGAGTGAAGGTAGATGGAAAATAAAATGAAAAACAAGGAGAAACTCAAGTGTCCAGGTCTCTTTTCCTTCAACCACCTCATTTTTTTCTTTTTTATGTAGCTTGAATCAAATTTTTACAGTTACTTAAGGTGCAAAAAAATGTATATCTCTGCTAGCCAATGTCAGAGCATGACCATCTGATGTAGTGGAAAGATCAGAAGAAAACAATATAAATAATGGTTGCTAGATTTTCCTTTGATGGTTGACCTCTACAGTGTTGTTACAGATCTGCAACATGAAGGACCTGGAGTTCAAAGAAAATTGCAAAAAATAAGTTCCGACTTTGCATCCTTTCAAACATCCATCCTTCCAAAAAATAGTTTATGTAATGTCAGACTTGTCCTAGACAGCAATCTTCATTGTCGAATTGTCTCTGAATATTGGATCTTATTGTTTCCTTCTCTTGATTGAACGAGAATTACAGGAGGACAAAAGCATAAAAGACAAAATAGCTACAATCAAAACAGAAATAATGACACATAAAACAAATAGAAAGCAGACCTTTTTGAAATTTGAACCATTTCTCTTTACAGTTAGTGAGAACTGATCGGTGTGCAGCCGTCCATGCTTTAACTCCTGATACAGTAACTCTACCACCAAATTGTTTTAATTTTAACAGCAACTAATGCTGTTTGTTTTTTTAAGGAAAGAAACACAAAACCAGGAATGAAATTATAGCCCCAGACTCACATTTTTAGTGAAACTGAATGCAAAACAAGAAGTAATTTTGCAAATTTCTAACTGTTATCTTCATCTGTTTATCAGATTTATGAATAATGCTAAACAACAACACTCTCTCCTGACAGCAATGACAGCATGGGGGGGCAGGAGAGCTGATGTCTCCAGGCAACACAAAACCTGCCATTCAGAATGTGTTAGATTAATTTTGAACAAATAACATTAATAATAATAATAATGATAATGATAATAATAATAATCAACACCAAGAAACAAAAATGCATGAACGACAAACATGCTTGTGGCTTACAGCAGTGAGCATCAGACTCACATCATATACACATTAATGCAGCATTTGATGAGATTCTAGACTGAATAATTCAATATTGTTCTGTGCTACAACCTGGGCTGGAAATTAAATTCAAATGAGTTGCTGGGATTATAGTGTCATCGTAGTTCTATGGGGCTTATTGGTTTAAAACTGTCAGTGCAACAAGCTTTGCCTTTAAGTGAAAAGAAGAATATATAGAACGTCTTTCTGAAGTTCAACGAGATCCTAAACCCGGGTCGAATACAGTCTTCTAATTCTTCTGAGGACTCTTTTACGGAATCATAATTTTCACATTACTTATTTTATTTCCTAATATTTCCCAAGTTAGTCATCCCTGTACATTCCCAATAATAATAATGAAAATAATAATAATAATAATGTCTTCTTTTCTGAAAATTCTGTAAGTGTGTATGTTTTGTCATGTAACATTGCATAACATGTTATCCAGTTCATCCTGACAGAACTGGTGTCTCTGAGTCAGGATTGCAGGAAGCCTTGGTTGCAAGCACCTTTTCAGGTTTGCCCACATTTTTTTTCGACAGGATTGTTGTTGGTAATCCCAAACATTGACTCTGTTGTCCTTAAGCTGCTTTGCAACTAATTTGGCGTTATGCGTATGACGTTTGGGAGGCTATAATGACCTCCGTTATTGTCTTGTTGGGAGGTTTGGAAGAGGAACCAAATATGTAACCTAACGGCAATGCAGATGAGCAGAGCCTTTGACAACCAAAACTGGAATGTAGGTTAAAAAAATATAGGTTTAACACAAGGAAACCAGAGGAGCAAAATGGAACAAACCCAAAACAATGAGATAGAACAACGTGGCAAGGGTGGGGATTGATGTGAAGAGAGTACTGTGAAGGGGACTGAGGGAAGGCGACTAGTAAACACGAAAAAAATACAGAGTTGAACTAGAACACAAAGAGACCCATAAATTAAAAATTGTAAAGAAAACTAGACAATAACATAAAAAACAAAATGTGTAAAGGATGAACAAAAAGCCACCAGAAACTAAATACAAAAATATTTACCACAAAAAGGGAGAGATCTTCTTGTTGCCTTTGCTTCGTTCTCTTTCAGGCTATGTTGGTACAATGTTTGTTTTGTTCACCAGCATCTTCACAAAGTTTCTTTTCTCTCTCTCGCTCCCTCTCTTTACTATTTTGCTGTTAATACAAATATTTTCAACAAAACATGCTCATCTCTGAGACACAAAACTTGTCTTCATCCTAAAGCATCATGGTGATGCATTAGGATTGCTGGAGATCTGGTTGGTCAGATTCTAGTATGCAACAAAAACAGGTAGACAAGTGAAGACACCAGATAGAAGGCAGTCAACCATTTAAAAAAAAAGATGAAACAATTTAATCAAATGCACTGAATAGACTCTTTGACCAATACAACAAAAACACAGGAGGAAATGGAGAAAACTAGCAAACCATCCAATGGCAATATGAGGATCTGACAATGAGCTCAGGAAAGCAGGACGTACTGAGACAAGATGAATGAACTGATGCAGGTCTGAAAATTACAAATGACAGCATTAGTGCAGTCCTGAGCTTGCAGCCACTATGTTTTCCTTTCAAAATGCTAATTTTTAATTGGTTTCTGCATGGACATTTCCATTCTGTTGGTTATTTTGTATGTATGGAGCAGTTAAAGTCTGGCTTTTGAGTTTACCACAACTGCAGACTAACTCAGACCTTCCAGGATTCCATCAAAAGTGTCCAGGAGGCAAACACCCAATGTTACCACGCCTTCAAATTGGTGCAGTCTCATTACGTTTGTGCAAAAGAAAATATATTTATGTTCTTTGAAAAAGTTTGCAAATCATAGCTGAAGAGAAGAGCTGATACCCTGACAAAAAAAAATACTTTTTATGTTCATTTTCTTTTCTTATATAATGCTGTTCTGTACAGAGTCGAAGTTCAGACGCGAGTTAAAATCCTTTTTATGCAAAATAGGCAAAAGAAAAATTAAAAAACACATTTAATGAAGAGTCCAATATCTTCATGTCATTTTCCCATGTAACAATTGGCACATTGTCCTTGGTGTGGTCTCAGTATTGTGTGTGAGTGATGTTATGTGTCCTACCTTTCCAGGGAAATTTCAAGATTTGGAAGTGCTAATATGAAAAATGTGAGATCTTTCCAATAAAGTGGATGAGATTGAAGCTTTAACATGCCAACAAAGAAGCTACAGAAAAACCAGCCTGATCTGCCTGACAGAGACATGGCTAACTTTGCTAACTGCGCTAACAATGGTAACCACGCTAACTGCAAACTCGCACATAAACATGGCTTTACTCTGTGTGGTCAGCACGAATGAGAGCTGTGTGTTTGTGAATGATAAATTATACGACTTAACCATCACTACCATTAACTACATTTACAGAGGAGGCAATTGTAATTAACTCATTTAATAACTAATACATGAACTGGAAGTGAAAGCATGCTATAACAAAAATACATCTTTAAAATGTTTTGGAAACCTCAAACTTTTAAAACTGTATAAAAAAGAAAGGTTACCTTAGCAGTCACAATCCATCTGCAATAAATGGTGCTGCATGCCAATGTGGAGATGTTTGAGTAATAAAGAAGTAGCTCAGGAAAAAAATCTACAAGGAAAATCAAATCTATTACTTTCAACTGTTCCATCTCAGATGTGTGTGTCCACTGCGTAATGTCATTTCCGTGATCTCGGAAAGTATTCCTCAATATTCAGAGCGGGTAGGAGGAGACCAAGACCTGCCACCGGGTTAAAGGAAAACACACAACCCTTTTTCAAATCGAGTTGGAAGGTTTTCTTTTATTAACATTTAGACTGCTGAGGATTTTATGTTCTGTCCTGTGTAAACAAGTCAGGTGGAATGGAAGAATAACGTCTTGGGCAGAAGTAGATTTACTTGCGGCAGCTGAGGAGACGGTTTTGAGCCATAAATAAATCAGTTCAATGTGTTCAGAATGCCAAGTCCAGACTCTAAACGAAGCAAGTTCTGGAAAGATGTTATAATCCCGAGGAGGTGCATCTGGTGCATCCACCAGATACCTCCACCCCTTTGTTGGCCCATCATTTTGGGCCAAATCAAGATAATGAACGCTCTTAAAGGGCCGGTTGTGCCAGACTGTATTGATAAAACCTGTTCACTGTTAAAATACAAATGACTTCTTAAACGTAATTAATATTATTGAAGGTCTTCTTAGTCCCATGCAGGATTTTGAGAAAGATATTTTTTGCAATAAAAGTGTGGTACTAATTTGGAAAGATTTATGTTATTTGTCCTTATTTATGATGATAAATGTGACCTTTTTTATTACTTGTGTAAATTATGGACTATAATATGACAACAATTCAGGCTGAGGCAGCTGTTTAGTGCATGTAATACATAATTTTTGAGGAAAAATCTGCAATAGACTCCCAGCTATGTATTAGTGCAAAAAAAGTGCAGGGATTTGTTGATTTTGTTTAAGAAACTGCAGGGACTGATTGACATAACTTGGCATAAAAACGCCATTGATTTGATTGATAACATTAAGCACACTTAGAATCTAGTCTAGAATCTCTAGGGCCACATAAAAGGCCACTGCGGGCCGGATTTGGCCCACGGACCTCAAGTTTGACGTGCTGCAGATGAGCCATAAGGCTGCAGAAAACCCCCACAAATCTAATTAAATGCAACCTTTACGGTGTAACACTTTCTAAGAATGTAAAAGTGTCCAATGATTTTTACATTAAAGACACAGGACTGAGCTAATTAGTTGGACTGTGCAGCAATGAAGTTTGAATTAAAAATAATAATAAAATAAAGAGTTTTGTTCCTAAGAACACAACAACATTCTTGGCTATCACCGTCCAGCATCTGTCGGCAGAAAGATAAAACCCCGACGCATTCTTGATTTAGTAGAGGCTGCTGATGCATCGATTCATATTTTGTGCTTGTCTGTGAATCATGAATTAATGGATGAGACAGCCATTATCTCCATGGTTGTCTGCTCTCACCCACTTCAACATGGAATATAATAACACAGCCATACTCTGTCTCTTGGTCCAGCATATGCCTGTCACCTTTTCACCTCTCTCTCTCTCCCTTTTTTTTAATCCTTTCTTCAACTTGGAATCCTGGATCGCTCCTTCTCTCGGGCTTCCTCTTCGTCCTGCTCTTGTTTCATTTCATTAGTAACCGACGCTTGAAAGCTTTGGAGTTTTGTCTGTTAGTAGAATGAGATTGAATTGTAGGTGAGCGAGGAGAGCCGAAGTAAAATGTTGAACTCCCAGTTTAATAGTTTATGTTTGTTCCAGCAGAATGCGAAACTTTAAAGAACAAAGAACACACGGGGTTTCTGGACCCTTTTTCCTTTTGTAAGAAAGTTTTGTAGGAATGTACGGTGACAGAGTGAGGAGCTCTTCTACGGCGAGCTAAATTCAAAATATAACTTGCAAAGTTGTCCCATGTTCAACTTGTGTCCCACATTGTTTTTTATAAATACGTAGCTTCATGTGATTCCATTGCCATACATGACCCAACTTCCTCCTCTGGGTGTTCTGGTCTCCTTATTGACCACTGAATGTACTATCTATGTGATCCTAGATCAGACCATGCGACCCAACTTCCATCTCACTCCTTCCAGTCACAGTATTTCTGTGTGCGAATTACAATATTGATATTCTATTTAATCTTGCACATGAGAAAAATTATAATATGTAGGCTTCATATTTTGCCACTAAAGTCTGACAATGTATTTTTTTGTTGTTGTAGTTTGTGCTTCAGTTACTGTTGGTACATAATCCTCCAAACTGAGAGTTTAGTGTTTTGTGCACCACTCATTAATTCGCAATGTTTTTATGCTATATTGAAGTTGGTGTAGTGATTTAAATTTTCCACTTATTTTAATTATTTTCACTCTAATATTAGGAAACTCCTTTATGTCAATTTCACAAGACTAATTACAATCCTACGATGTGCAGCTTTGAGAAAATGAATAAAAAACAGTCTCGAGAAATGGAATATATTTCAGAAGCGCAAAGAGAAAATCTGACGAGACAAACTGCAGCCTCATGATCAGCTACAAAATTAATAACTCTGCCTTCTGCACCACACACACACACACACACACACACACACACACACACACACACACACACACACTGCAGCAAGTTTGAGCCAGACAAAGAAGTCTTTAGTCATGTTCTTCCCCTTTTGTATGGTTTGAATATAAAATAGCTATCCTTTAGCCTTTTTGCGATATCAAACTAAAAGTTAAAGGACAGATTAATAAATAGATATATATTTCGTTCACAAAGAACCGGCCTAAGGCAGAATGTAATTTGGAGATCGTGTCTGACCTTGTCATCTCACAGCAGCACGACTAATATTGGCCCTGCTTCACAATAACACACATTCACAGACGAGTAGGAAAGCAGAACATTATTCTGCTCAGGTTGGTGTCTAACTTTTGGCTACAATGCCAAAAAACAAAACGTGTGTTATAGTGATACTAATGTGCGATAATCACATTAAGTTGCACACATTGATTAACTGTTCAACACGTGGATAACACATAATTCCAACATGCTTCCAGATGAAATTTTCAATGATCAAATATCCCAAAATGTCTGAAGGTGATTAACAAAATTAAGACTTTCTACTTCTTTAAAATACAGTTTTGGTAACTTGTTGGTCTGCAGACATGCAGATCTGTTAGCACAAGGTCCAGTTCTGAATGTATCAGAGTTGAGAGTGTTATTAAATAATAACAAGCTTCTCTATCATGCTATATTAAAAAAAACGAATCTGCATGCTTAATAACATTACAATTGGTGTAATGTTATTAAGCATGCAGACATCAAGGATATCACTCTTTATATCTGGCTTAAGAGCAGAATCCGTCAGCAACTAGTAAAACTATTAAAGGGTATTTTCACACTTTATAATCTGGTAGACTCTGTATGATTAGGAAGCAAAATGGCAACATATGTTATAATTTCTAGTTGGTGAAATTTGCTTTCAGACTCTATAAAACAAACCCAAACCTTTGAAAAATCAGCTTAACCCTTCACTTGTGGTGGCACTGAACCAAGAACCACTGAAAGAAACGATACAAAGGCCTCTAAAGCACACACTGAGAAGGCAAAAAGCAAAGCAAACCAAAACGCAGTGGCATCAGATTTTAGTGGCAGGATGTCTCTTGTATTTGGAAAACTACTCAGACTTGACCTCAGACCTGGTTTCCTTACTGCCCATGTATTCAGGTATATATATATAAAAAAACTATTAGTTTTGTTTCTCGCATAGGCTTGGTGAAGTTGGCTAAATGTCCAGTTACTTTTTTCAGTTTTATCTATGTCTTTCCCTCATGTCAAGTCCCACAATTTGAAAATCGTCCACCTACCTGATCAAAATCCAAGATATCTCTTAAAACAGAGCAGACTATTCAAATGTTAATTATATACCTGTAGCTTTCGAATCCAGTGGATCAGAATGAGATTGTAAGCAAAACATCTCTGTCTGAGCCTCTGACGCAATATTTGGCAAGACACGGCCGTGTCAGTTTAAGTCTATACCAATTCAGAGATAATTATCCTGCATGGTATTCCTCATTTGTCACTGGAGTAAATGGGGTCCATTTTACTGCCACAAAAAAATCTGACCTTATCACTTAATGGCTCTGGAGGGAGGGAAGAAATGAGTGAACAAATGAACAAATGAGGGGAATATGCTCAGTTCATATTGACAATCTTCAAAAAGCTTTGTACAAGAGTAATGACTCCCCAACTCAAATGTTCTGCAAAGTCATTGTCACTTAATTCTTATGTCCTGCACAAACTCCATTCAAATTAAAGAGGCAGAGCTTTTCCTTCCAGATCCAAACTGACAAGATCCGCGCATCCTATCATCTTTGATACGAGAATAGATTTCAAATTAAAAAAAATGTATAAACCGGTTAAAATTCCATCCGTTGTCAGGACTTTATGGGTTGCAATTGTTCCTGCAGTGCGGAAATAAAGCGCATAACTTGGGACAAACAATAACAAAAACAGTTGTGAATGTCCTGCTAAGTGAATTCCCCCTACGACACCGTGTTCAAAAATAACCAGAAAGTCAGAAAAGAGAAATCAAAACATAAATAACAATGGATCTGATACTTGGATATACATTTTTCAGCTTACGGAAAACAATTATTCATTTATTTTTTTCTTCCTTTTTTTTTACCTGGCAGGGTAAAAATGGTGATGAAATGCTCTCTGACAGTCGTTCACCTGAAAAAGTTCAGAAAAAGTCGAGAAAAAGTTCAGCTTTTGTCGGTGAAAAAAAAACACATTACTTACGGTAGCATCTCATTTCAGGTATTCAGAGGTTCAAAAGTAAAGGAAAGCAGATTTGTTGCTGCGATCGATTCAGAAGCAACAAATCACGTACAAGCTTTCAGCTCCCCATGACAGAAAATAGTTCTGGCTAAAACACTGAAGAGAAACGTCTGAAAGGCTGGTTTTCACCCTCAGAGGCTTTGCAGAATCTAATTAAATTGCTAAGATAAAACATGAAAGTGAATTAATTTAAACACTTATTTATCTACCTGCTCTGGATCAGAGTGATTTTTCTGAGGAAGGTTTTCCACGTCGTGTCATGCTACCAGGCAGCACTTGGTCTTGTGATGATGACATTTTACCAGGCATTAGAGTGTAAGATGTTTTTGATTTGTACAACTGGCTGAAAGAGGCTTTTCTTTCTGTATCTCTAGACTCTGTATCGCTCATAAGAAAACAGCCAAGACTGAAAGCTCCCAATCCAGAACCTACTGGGCCTTTCTGGCTGTTTAACACGCGGATCCTGATGAATGTCTACAGGGGGCTTGATGAAATAGCACACTTATGTTGATTAATCCCTCCTCGCATCAGAGGAATTATCACTTGATTGATTTGATGTTCATCTATTGACCAGCAGCGACCGGTTAGAGCGATGACAAACGTCGGGACAGATCGAGTTCTGCAGAGGACTTCCCTTCCTTCCTTTCCTTCCATTGCAGGCTGAGTTTTTCTCCCGCAAAGAGACCTATCTTTAGCTTACACCCCTCAGCGGATGAAGAGTGGTTCGAAAATGTGAAGAGGGTGGCTACAGCCGGTGGTGGTGGTGGGACAATTTTCAGCTTTCCACCACAATTCACTGTGAAGATGCAATCAGACGTGTCCCTTGGTATTTACTTACTCCACTCCCGTTATCAGTTCTGGACCTCACCTTACCGTCAGTGACGGTCTTTATCTGAAATGCAATCTGTGCGAAGTGTAACTTGCTAAATTTGTTGCCCCACTCTCAATGAGGAACAGAAGTAAGAGTCAAAATCAATCAGAGTCGACAAGCTGCTGTGTGTCAGAGAGTTGGGTGGTTCAGTGAGAGAGTCCATAGACGCACGGCACGCAAAATCTTAGGTTGTCACTGATCAGAACCAAATTAAATGTCGCTTGAAAGTGTATTGAATGGATAAGGAGAAGTATTTATCATGTGCTTTTAATAAAGCCCAGATGACTTGAAGGTTCACTTTTACAGACATACAGTTCCACAATTTTTCTGAAAAGTCATTGTCACTTAATTCTCATGTCCTGCACAAACTTCATTCAAATTAAAGAGGCAGAGCTTTTCCTTCCAGATCCAAACTGACAAGATCCGTAATGTTGTGTATGGTAAAAAATAAAGAAGAAGAAGAAACACACAACCTCAATATGCTGGGACTTTCCTCAGGCTGATTATCAGATTTAATCACACACCTTCCTTTGGATGACATTTCATTATTCAACTAACATTTGTTGCAAATCAGCTGTTATGTTTATTTTCATTACTGCAAGCTGATCCCATGTAGAAGACACTAAGCATTGCATTTTTGGTCTATTTTTTAGTGCAAATATCTTAGCAAACTTGAAATAAGACAAAACTAACTTGCAGGGAACTTTTAGAAAGATTTAGAGACTTGTTTTAAGTAAATAATCTCTTAATTTTGATGAAAACGTAATGATTCCATTGGCAGATTATTTAACATTTTCCCATGTTTTAAGTTAATTTTTTTGCCAATACAACTATTGCTTTTTCATCGGCATTAATGACTTATTTACTTAAAACAAGCCTCTATATCTTACTAAAGAATTACTGTTTAGTTAGTTGGTCTTATTTTAAGTGTAATAAGATATTTGCACTAGAAACCCCACACCCAATGACATTGAAATAAAATCCAGTCCAACATCTGGTTTGAGGTGATTCTCTAGAATCTGTTGGAGGAAAAATATCCCAACTTCAGAAGATGAGCTTTAACCTAACAGACTCTGTGGTTCCTCCTATCAGTATGAGAGTCAGGATGAGGAGGCGCCATGTTAGGAAGAGAAGTGGAAGCTGCAGGATCTTCAGAACAAACAGGTCATGATGCTGGGCTACTGATTATCCCTCTGTCTGGACACAGGATCAATAGAACCAGTTTAAAAGATAAACTGAATGGTTATATGCCAGACATATATTTTGTCATAGTACCCACAAGAATTTAAAACTACTTTCACTCCTGCTCTTACCTCTATGTGAGGCCAATTGATCTGTCAAGAAGACCCTGGGATGTGATGCTTTTTTTTTTAATCAAGACCCATCATTTTGCAAATTAAGACTGATTAAGTCATCAATTTACGCATGTCATAGTTCTGCGTTCATCAGTTAATGGATGTCTCCAGGAAATAAATGAGGAGAAGTGTGAGCAAGAGTCATTCAAGCCTGGTTGGACGTTCAGCACACCAAGGATAAACGCTGCCTCACCTATCATTAGATATTTTTGCACTTCTTTCTTTCTTTTTTTTTTTTACATTGTTAACATGGTTACCAATTAGTCCTTTTACATAATCTGCCATGAGATGTTTTTGGGGGGTCATGTCTACTATGAAATCCCAAAATGCTGCCATCACAGTATTAACCCTTACTATAACCCCTAACCCCAACCCTCCAACGCAGGGGAAACCTCTGAGCACGTCTAAAATGCTAAGGAAGCTTCAATGAGCCATAGCTACACCTTGGAAATATTACTCACGATTTAGCTAGATTTTGACATTGTACCACAGTTTTAGTCTGCTTTGACAGGGCCTCTAATTCAAACAAAGTGGCTGTACTTTAAACATGTCCTGATCCTGATACGTTACGGTACATCTCTGGATAACATTAGAACCGCTTTTACGTGCAGCACACACCAGGGAGGCAGATGAGGCTGCGCGTAATTGATGGTACTCAAGCTGAAGCACTTTCTTATCTTTAAATTTCTGTTCTCTTGTAAACACGGATGATGAGTGGCTGCCCAGTCTGAGTCAAATCTGCTTTTATTGGCCAAGATAAAAAGTGACACGAATAGATTTAGTCTGAAAGGTTTCCTTTCCTGTGATTAAGAGTCTAGCGGGATGCAGGGCGAATTTTGATTCCAGCAAATTTGTTTTCCATATGCAAACCCGCCTCAAGACAAACTCATCAATTTCACATCAACTTTTATTTAGCTTAATGACCACCCATTAACAAAAGCAATCACCTTCCCCTCAGGTCCTCCCTTTGCTTTTGTCAATCGACACATGGCGTCATATTCACAAGCTGGCTTTGAAGTCTGTGCCACTAGCTGGTGAAAAATGTTACTTGCCTCTTACTCTGAGGTGAGAAATCTTAGATATTTATTACCCCGACATACTTAGGATGACTTTATAGACCATAATTTCTTTTGTTCAGCCATCCCATTTATAGACAAACAAAAATAAACAAACAACTGACAAACAGTGGTAATATTCAATTAAATTTATTCTTTATTGACAGAGTTGGCATTCATTTGTGGAGTTGAAAAGAGGCAATTACTCTGTATCTGCACTTAAAACATAAAGATAATGAGGCTCACGAGATGTCTTTAATACTTAGTTTAAAAAAAAGAATTTCTAGCACCCTCAAATTACTAACTCTAATCTCTTTAGCTAACTGTTTAACTGACAAATTACTTTTAGTGGCTCAATTAATCCTTGACCATCTAAAAGTGCTCATACAAACTGATCAGGTAGTATCAACTAATGTGAGGATAAATTGCCTGATTGCAGTTATTTTAGAAGTTGTATTGGGTACATTAGCTCTACATTAACTGTAACCTTTTCTTTTTTTAGCACAGCACTGAGATCCACATTTTGTTATTTTCCATAATCAATCAAAATTTCATTCAAATTTTCTTCTTTTCAACTACAAATACAACCATTACCATTTTAGTCAGTGCTTAGACTTCCAACAACCCTAAGCCTTTCTGGAGATGGCAATAATTTACCGTAAAACTTAATTTCATCTGACAAAGACTCACGTCTGAACACGGTACACTCAAAAACAGTAAACTGAAAAAAGCATCGGGCTGGGCATGGTGACATGCAACAGGGTCTCCTAGTTTGTCTATTTCGACCCAGTTATTTGAGATCTTAAGAGAATGTTTTGCACATTCGACGTCTTCCGAAACCTGATTACCATAGCCAGCTCCCTGATAGACTGCCCTGAACTAAATAGCAATGTGAGGAACAGCCTAAGTTTGACATCTCTTATTCTCCTGCTGACATTCAGATGTCACATTCTGTGTCACGAGGAGTTTCTCTAACATAGACAGTTATGGCGCCACCACTAGAGTGGGCATCGCAGGTTCCTCTTTGAATATCCAGGTGGATATACTCGTGTCCCTAAGGAGAGAAGAAGGATGCAGCGGTGGGAAAATGTATATGTTTCCTGGTTCCAGTAACTTGTATTACTGGGAGTCTAGTGAATCAGTCAAAGTCCAGTGATTCAGCCAGACTTTGACTCCAATTTGGGAATCTGTGTTTTTGGAATTTGTATACTCTTTGGACAGAGACCTAGCAGTGACCACTAAGTCAATGGGTGGTCACCAATATGGCGATTGCACTCCATCTTATGCACGTTTATCGCAAACTTTTGTACTTTTAATGTCAGACCCATTTTTGCGAAAGTGTTTTTTCTTGTTTTTTTGAGTCCATTCCTATCTTTTCTCTTATCTTTGTCGCGTTTTCTCAGAAAAAAGAACTAATCTCTGCCCTCCACCTTGACAATCTTAGTAACATCTATAAATATAAATAAGATAAGATTGCTACATCAAATCCCATCAAACCACTACGGGCCAAATTTCAACTGTTGCAATCATGACAGAGATATAAAATGACACTCTGTAAAACCAATAGACTGAGAAAATCTTTCATTGCCACTTCTGTCAGATTGATAAACTCCAGTATGTGGAAACTCCACTGACCCTCCTTTTCTGCAGTGAAAGACTGTTGATCAAATTGCTGTATGTTTTTTGTGTGTAGCTGCTGACAGTGCAGCAAATTTCCTGTTGAGGCCAATAACATTTAATTGAACTGAACTAAATGTTCCAGAATTACAACGTTTAGTTCCCTGTAATATTTTTCAAGCTGGTTAGTAATGAGAGCAACTACCTGTGGCCGTATTTCATATATTTAATATGACTCGGTGCCTGGGGCAACTAGGCCTGAAGTCGTGCCACAAGCAACTGAGGGGTATGGAAGAAGTCGCCCTTCTGTTTTGAATCATGTGAGTTTTCTATTAAACTCGAAAAAAATAAAATAACATAAAATAAAATCACTAAACACAAATACGGATTTAGAAATCCCTGACGATGCAACGTGAGAAACCTGTTAACAGTCGAACGGCAATTTCTATCATATAAATAACACACTTAACAATTTTATTTATATCAGCAATTTATTAGATGGAAAAGTATGTTACTGTATTTATACTCATCTATGTAAATAAAAAAAAGCCTATAGAATGTGTCTGCATGTGTCAATAAGAATTCTTTTGTGAAAAGAATAAAGTTAAGGATAAAGTATTTTGTACTGCTCACATTTAATTTTTGAATTTCCACAAAGTATCCAGAATTGTATACCTTTTAAATTCACGGTTTTCAGGTTGCAGTTTAAAAAGCAATTAAAGACTTTTTCAAGAATGTCAAAATATTTTCTACGTAACGTGTCATATTTCGATTACATAGTAAATCCACTACAGATAATGAGACATTTCATCCAAAGTCTGAAACATTGTCATCAAGTCCCCACTTGTTATGGCATCAATTGTTTAATAATAATAATAATACACAGCAAGCAGCCAGCACTATCTGCAGTGGAAATGTTTGTCGTCTTATGAAAGGATTTTACACAGCTGGTGTCAATACATCTGAGTTACATGATGTCACTGTCTTCCCACAGAGCTTCAAGTAAAAATATAAAAAAATTTGTACAGGACAGGCTCAATCTGACTCAGTGCACATAAGTCAGGAGATGGATAATACAAGAGGATAGGCACAGAGTTTCATTATGTTGTGCAATATTGCAAGATATTCATGTTATTTTGAATCTCTGGCTTGAAAATAATCTTCCGAAAGTGTCAGACCACAAAACAACAGCACAAACCAGAGTCGACAAGAAGACCGCTGACTTGAATCAAAGTTGTTCTTCTCAGAAAAAAAGAGAAAAAAAGCAAAAACAGTACAATTCTAACAGCCTCAACCCTCAAGAGACACCGTATTCACCTGGATGTGGTTCTGGAGAAGTTTTCAGTTTTTATTGTTCAGACTTCTGCAAACTCGGCATGACCTGCAGTCATCACATATGAAGTAAAAGCTGTGATGAACTTTTCAAATATTTAAGAAAAGCACAAACTTTATGGTAATATCTAATAAAAACAGCTGTTGATGTGTAAACATAAAATAAATGATGCAGAACCATCTCTTGCCATTGCCAGTCGCTGTGCTGGTCTGTTCCCCCTTGTGATTGGCAGCTTCACTTAGCAGAAACAACTTTCTTTTTTTCTATTTAAGCAGAGATGATAGGAAGATTGCCAGTAGCTGTAGGACTGTTGTCAGGCAGGATAGAAGGAAAATAAATCTGCTGAAACAAAAAAAGCATTGTTTTTTTGTTTACATATATGCTAGGATCAGAACTGTAGCTTTGTAATCTGCCACAGAAAGTAACTAGTTTGCAAATAATGACCCATATTATGGAATAAAAGGCACAATTTGGAATATCCAAGTATATGTAAAGATGTCTTTCTCACAATTACATATTTTTGTGAATTTATATTGACTGCCCAGTAGGTGGCAGTGTATGAGGCAGAAAGGTGAAACGACTTAGAATGTCAATATATCAACAATCTCAGGTAGTCAAAAACACTTTCTGAATAGCTCTTCACACTGTATTTAGGATAAATAAAAATAAAAAAACGTATTCTTTTTTTATTTTTTATTGTCTGATGACTGAATTTAGGCACTTAACTCTACCAGTGAAATGTATAAAAGATCAGAGTTGTCATGGGAACCCTGGAGGGAGCCTAATGCAGAAATATTACTAAAATGGCACTTTTATTATGAGAGTGGGACATTTAAAGTATAACTTAATGTCAAAAATAACACTGAAGATTGTACCAGGTCTTTGCTTCAACAATCATTTATTGTGAAACCAAGACAACTCCTTAAAGTGAACAAGTCATTTGTTAAATTAAATTGCAATATTTTGATACATTACAAAAAAATATTTCTGGATCTGATTTTTATTATTATTATTTTTTAACCAAGAGAAACAAGGTTCACTCTGTATTTTAAATTCACTTTGTATTTTAAATTAACTTCTCTAAAAGTCTGTATTTACGACATCCACGTCTTCGGCAGGATCTCACAATCACAATGCCTCCCATCAGTATTATTTTACCACTTAAACTGAAAACTTTAGCTATATTTACTGATAAAAAATTCACATTTATGTTTTTTTAGTTGAATTACAAAAAAAAATTTAAATAATCAATACTGTAAAATATGTTTTGTCTTAACATGTCAATGAACTGCAGAGTTGGATGAAATTGTCAGTATCTATTGTCCTGTATGGTAGAAGAACAAACAGGCCTCGTCTTAATCCATTGCCATCTTTCACAGTAATTCCCAGACAAATCATGAAGCCAAAACAAAGAAGACTAAATGCTTAGAGCCCACTGACAGACCGAACTGCTGGTTTTAAAAGTTGACCTCAAACTAGTGAAGCAGAATCTGATGAAAGAGGACAAAGTTCAAGTTGTCCTTTTTTAAAAATATTCTACTTCAGGTAGTGAACCTTATATCTTTGGCAGCGTATACTTATGAACTGCTTTCCATACTGATTTATTCTTCTCGTGGAGATGTCTCAGAGGTAAATAAGAATTCAATTTACTTATCCAGAAGTAGAACGACGACGCCCGATCAAGAGGTTGGCAGAATAGCTAAGAATTTTACTTGGGTGAGAATAGCATGAAAGTATGAATTTTTAAAAAGTACTTTAGAACAAAAAGTGCCTGTTTTGAAAGGATGCTTAAGTGCTGAGTAACTGATTGTAATGCCAGATCATTTTGGTTTTTGTAAGCAAAATGATCTGTAATAAGTCAGAAATACAAAACAAATTCTCATGTTTATTGTAAACATGATCGCGATCTAGAGAAACTCATCTATGCGTTTATCATTAGTCGCATTGATTACTGCAACATTGTCTTCACAGGTCTGTCCAACAAATCAATCAAACAGCTGCAACTGATGCAGGTGTGGGTTGGAGTCCCCACCGCTGTTGAAAATGGGTGCCGGTAGGCTGCACCGAGGCTTTATAACTAGCCTTTATCTTGTATTTTATAAGTTTTATTAAAACGAATCAGTAAATAATCCACTCTCTGCTCCTGTGATTGTATCGTTTTTGGGGTTTTTTTACTCCCATACACCAAAAAGACTGGATTGATTAAGTTAATCTGTTCCCTTTAATTACTATGGAAAAATACCATAGTTGTATTAAATAGAAAAGAAGGCTTTTCTAAACTCCATTTCATTACAGTTGCTCAGAGCCTAGTTATGTCAGTCACACCCAAAGGAGCCTCCACATCAGCCAGGACTCTCTCCGCTTCTGCCGCGCCTCATACCTGTTAGGCCCGGACAACTGAGCCTAACTGAGATGCTCATTTCTCTCCCCACTCGGATCGATAGGGCAATAATACCAGCTCCCTTGATTGCAGCTGCTCAAATTAGTGTACGTCTGGCAGATGCAGCGGTTGCATTTGTCAGCTCTCTCAGACACAAAGTGCTGGGGCTGTTTAACAATTCATGGGCTCTGATGGCAACATGCGACTCATCAGCGCTCTGGACCCTGTTTGTTGGTGTAATTGGCTGAAACTGGAGCCTGGTCTATTGCTTCCATCGGGGACAAGGATGATGCTGTGGCATATCTCTGCAAAATTCCTTTCCCAGCATTTCAGCACAGTGAGGAGTTCTGTGTTGAGAGGTGCACTTTATGTACCAGCCTAGTGTTGGAGAACAGATTGAAGAGCGAGAGAGTAGAGGCAAAACCTTAGGGCCATTTGCTCGGGACAATGACACATAATCCACATGTGGAGCCACACTTTCATGATTTGTATTGACTTTCAGCTTCACATTCTGACAGTCACATGAATGCTGCAGTTGCCTTCATGACTTATCGGCCCAGGCAAACGTCTACTAATTCTCTCATAGTCCAATTCTGATTCACTTTATCCTCCGTTTCCGATTCTTAGAAGAGGTTGTGTAGCCCATTTGGTTCATTTACAGATGGGATCATGCTTGCACTGGTTATTTGAGCCATGTTACCTTTCAATATTCTTAAAACAGTTTGCCCATTGTCTTGTTGTCTTGCACTTCCATTGCCACTCATTGGATATTTTCTCCATTCCACACCATCGTCTGTAAACCTGAGAGGTTGTTCTGCTAAAGTCCCGCAGTTTCACACATACTCTGGACCATCTGGCACAAACAACGTTTAAGCAACATAAATCTCCTTTCTTTAACATTGTTCAGCACTTGTACTCTGTAGTACATTGTATTGTATATCTGCCAGATGGAGGGAAGACTTGCTACAGCAATGCAGAAGTTGTACCTGCTAGAAAAAAAGCCAATGTGTGAACAATGTAGTTACACAATGCATAAAACTGCTGAGACACAATAGCTAAGTTCTTTATATTTATTTATTTTTTCAAAGTAATAGATGCAATTAACTTGCTAGGTTGGAATATTTTTTTTAAATTAATAAGCATTTATATATTCTCAATATCCAAATTTGGGCTGTAAAGTAAATTATATTTTGGTTCAAACGGTCAGTCCCGTCCTTTAATTTTGTTTGTAGACCACATATTTTCTGAAATATAATGGAAATACATAAAAAGAAAGAACATTTAGCTTAATTCAGCCTCTAGTTAAGCTAAGGTAGGTGCCACTTAATAGCACAAGGAAGCAACAGTTCAGCTGTTATGCAAAAATACCTGTACATGTTGAGAATAACTTAAGAGAAATTTAACTTCACATCATAACTTTATCTGAAGACTTAAAACTGGCCTCTGTCGCTTTAAGAAATCCCTACCCTTTCCAACAGTCTCAAAAAAACATACTGATGTATGAAATGTATGTCTGCTTCTTCTCAGACCCTTAACAGTTTGGTGCAGTTGCTCTAATACATGATTTATTCTCACGCCATGAATTGATGGAGACATATTGGTAAATGTGGTAGTTTTAAATCTGCACTAGTTCATCTGTCAGTTCTGTCTGATCTAAACTGATCATTTGAACTTTTTTTTAACCCTGTGCTGTCCGGACGTGCGAGGATTTATTTATTTATTTTTATTATTTATTTATTTTTTTTTTTATTTATTTTTTTTTTTTGCGTGGTTTCACTTCCCCGAAACAGACAGATGTTATGTTTGCCGCTCTCCTTCTGGTCGCGGTTGGGTCACGTCTTCAGCTCCATTTGTTAAAAACACGGTGAGTTGAGTTTAATTCTTTGCGGGGGCGAAACCGCGTCCCGCGTTGGTTGTGAAGCCGCAGCGCACTGCGCATGTCACGATCTAATTAACTGATCATCTTTATTTATTTCCGAAAGATAAACTGCCGGCTCCTCTGCTTAGAGTAAACATGGATTCAACATTTCATTCTCTTTAGTTTTCTCTGTTCTGGGTGTAATGGAGACTGAAATTTAACGCGCCATTTCTACCGAAGTTGTTCAATGAGCTTCCTAACCATACGCTCCAAAACGTCCGGTCCATAACTCTTCAACACGCTGCCAGCTCCCGGCCAGAAAGACGCATTTAGAGTTCATGAGATGATATTCAGAAAGGATTCTATTATTGATTGATTTTAGTTGCCTCTGCCATGAACTCTTTGCGTAAAGTCTATCATTTCCTGCATGATGGTGCTAATTATAACCTGTCAAATGACCGGTTATTTAAATGT
>CAEGAF010117849.1:0-24459 GCA_903067075.1 Micropoecilia bifurca
CCATCCATCCATCCATCCATCCATCCATCCATCCATCCATCCATCCATCCATCCATCCATCCATCCATCCATCAATTCATCCATTTTCTAACAGCCGTGTCCCTCAGTGGGGTCAGGAGGTGCTGGTGCCTCTACAGCGAATGTTCCAGGTGAGAGGTGGGGTCACCTGGACACCTGGACAGGTCACCCTGGACAGGTGACCAGTCTGTCACAGGGCATCACAGAGACACACAGGACACAACCATCACACACACACTCACACCTAAGGAGAATTTAGAGAGACCAATTAACCTGACAGTCATGTTTTTGGACTGTTATAGGAAACTTCAGTACCTGGAGAAAACCCACCATGTACAGGGAGAACATGGAGAAAGACCAGGGCCGGGAATCGAACCCAGAACCTTCTTGCTGCAAGGCAACAGAGCTCAAGAGGATCTAGAACTTTTTAAATGAACTTGTTTTATGTAAATGAAATAATTAAAATAAAACAAGCTCTTATATCTTACTAAAAGTTACTAATGAGTTTTGTCTTATTTCAGGTGCACTTAGATATTTGCACTATAAACTAGACCAGGGTGGTCAGTCCTGGTCCTGGAGGTCCAGTGTCCTGCAGCTCTTAATGTCTTCCTGGTCCAACACACTTGAATCCAACAGCTGAATCTCCTCAGTCCAGTCAGGTTCTCCAGTCCTGCTAACGACCTCATGATTTGACTCAGGTGTGTTGAAGTTGAGGCACATCTAAACGTTGCAGTAGACCGGCCCTCCAGGCCTGGAGGCCCCTGGAGGCCTGGAGGCCTGGAGGCTCCTGGAGGTTCCTGGAGGCCTGGAGGCCCCTGGAGGCTCCTGGAGGCTCCTGGAGACTCCTGGAGGCTCCTGGAGGCTCCTGGAGGCTCCTGGAGGCCTGGAGGCTCCTGGAGGCTCCTGGAGACTCCTGGAGGCCTGGAGGCTCCTGGAGGCTCCTTAAATACTTGGTAAGATTTTGTGTTTTCGCAGGGCAGGCTGGGATTTGAACCCAACAGCTACTTATGATATAAGATGGAAACCAAAATGAACAAATATTTTATATAAAATCATATTTATTAATGCATAAAGTTCTTATTTTCCCAGATGTTTCCTTCAGGGTACAAAGTTCAAGCATTAAAGTTTCTTAAGTTCCAAACATTTCCACAAATAACTAAATGAGAAAACATTCAACATGTCCGAACTGCTTCATAAGTTACTCCAAATGTTTATAAATACACAAGGTAATAAATATTAACCTTAACTGTGTCAGAGCAGCAAATTTAGCTTTACCAAATAAATAATTTAAGTAATAAAAAAACTAAAAATCCTAAAGTAATTCAATATAACTAAGCTGTTTGCTCCAGTGTTGATGAAACATGTTCAGTTGTTTTCGCCAGAGGTCATGAAGGTCATGAAGGTCATGAATGTCCCAGAGGCCCCAGAGGCCCCAGAGGCCCCAGAGGCCCCAGAACTCTCATCCTCCTCGCCAGACAACCAATCACCGGAGGAAAACCCGGAGGCGGAGCTTAGGAAAGAGGAGGAAGAGGAGGGAGGAAGGGTGGAAGGAGGAAGGGAGGAGGGAGGCGGAGCAGCGGCAGTGGATTTTATGATGGAGAGGAGGGAGACGGCTGATGGCACTGATGGTGCTGATGGTGCTGATGGCGCTGATGGTGCTGATGGGGCTGATGGCGCTGATGGAGAGGAACTGGCTGCAGTCTTTGCCTGAGCCTTAGCTGCCCTGTTAGAGGAAACGTAGAAATACAGATTATAGACGAGTAACAGAAGGATAAGCACCAGGAATGTCTACTTTTGTGTTTGTTACAATGTAAAGCACCTTGAAATGCCTCAATGTGCTACACTGATAAAAGCTGATTGATTGACAAACCTGAATTCGCTGATCTTCCTTTTAACCCAGGGAGCCGAGACTTGGCTGCAGTACAAACCACTTTCTGTCTGAAAGCTGCAGGAAAAACAGGCAGAAATGATCAAAATCCACATGTTATAAAATCTACATCTGAAGAATGAAGGTTAGCATCTTAAAATCGCACAAAATCTGGTCAAGTATTTATGTCTAGATTTAGTACAAATATCTTAGATCACATAAAATAAGAGAAAATTAATTTACAAGTAACTTTTCACCAAGAAATAAGAGCTTATAATGTATAAATAATCCCTTAATACTAGTTCCACCTTTAAAAAGATGCTTTTCATCTTATAAGTGAAATAATCTGCCAGAGAAAAAAATGTAAGAAATCATTGACTTAAAACAAACTCTTATTTCTTGCTCAAAAGTTACGTTTAAGTTAATTTAATCTTATTTCAAGTATTATAATATTTGCACTAGAAAGTAGAGAAAAATATTTAAGATTTTCTGTTTTCGCAGTGTAAAATTCTCTCATTAAAGTTCTCATTTTATTGCAGTTTGTAGTTTTTGGATTGAAAATACTCACATGATGGCCTGAACGCAGGGAAAATTGGCTTTCTGGAACAGGAATCCCAGGATCGGCTCTGTGATCTCATTTCTGTTCACTTTTTCACAGCAAGTAGCCAACTTCTCATCTGAAAATGAAGATTTAAAAAGCTCTAAGCCTCAAATCATTTCCAATTCAACAATCAGCTTCGTTTTGACTCAGTCTTACCTGCATGTCCAGAAGCCACAACCAACACGACGGTGACCAGCGCCGCCTTCAACAAACCGTCAAACCGGATCATTTTCACTGACTGAGGGAAGAGCGGGAGAAAGTGTCTGATTCTGGTCCTGGTTCTGGTTCTGGTTCTGGTTCTGGTTCTGGTTCTGGTCCTGGTTCTGGTTCTGGTTCTGGTTCTGGTCCTGGTTCTGGTTCTGGTCCTGGTTCTGGTTCTGGTCAGCCTCCTCTGCTGTGAACTGACTGCTGGATGGACGCCGCCTCTACTTAACGGCCCAAAAGCAGAAGCGGCTCCCTGGTTAGTCATCTTCCGATTCCGACATGTGAAGGACGGAGATGCTGACTTCAGGGGAATTCCAGCAAATGACCCAAAGCCTTTACTGTTCGGAAATCCTTTCATCAGAAAGTTTCGTTCGGAAAGTTGAGTCAAAAATAGGGAGCGCCTCACTGAGGGGGTGGAAGGAATCCTTGAACCGGAGGTTAGGAAACAGTCAAAGCATCTTAACTGTGGTTTCATTAAGATTTCGTTCACATTCTGCTTTAATCAAACTCCAGTTTATCTGAAACAGTCGGTTCGTTTGGGGAGGTGTGAACGGCTAATCGAACCAAAAGAATCGAATCTGGTCCTACAGACCTCAGGTCTCAGTTCGGCTGAAGTGAACTCTGCTGCGGTTCGAATGCATAGAGCAGGGCATTCTGGGTAAATACAACCAAAACAAACGTGCTAACCTAGCGCTAGCAGGAGAAATGTTCCTTATTCTATTACCTAAAATGAAAGCGAAATAATAAAGTAACAACCGTTAAAATCTGAAGCTGCTACATTTTGTTCAGGAAGTTGTGCTCAGCGTCTTCGGAGGTTTTCATGTCCTTTTATTCAGGGGTTCTTGGTGCAGCGCCCCCACAGGTGGGGAGGGGAACTGCTGGGATTGACTCAGCAGAGAGAGAATCCCAGCGGGAGGAGATGGAAGAAAAAGTTGCAGATTTAAGGCTGAGCAGTTGGACTCTCATCAGCACAGTTTGGCTGTTTTACTTTATTTAGGCCTTTTTGTTTGAAGTTGAGGCAGCAAGAAGGTTCTGGGTTCAAATCCCAGCCTGTTTTATACAGGGAGTCTCCATGTGCAGCCGGTGATTCTCTCCAGATTCTCCCTCTACTGGTTCTGTTGGGTTAGTTGGTCTCTAAGTGTCTTCAGGTTTCAGTGTCTCTGTGATGGACCAGTGACTCTTCAGGCTTGTTCTTCTTCTAACTAATCTAAAGGACCATGAGTAGCTGCTGTCGTTTCCTGATCATCTAAAGTTCAGGTGTCTTGGAGATGAGTAGAAAAATATATATTTTGTTATAATTTATATCCAAATATTAATAATATAATAATAATATCCAAAGTATTAAAATTCAATTGCATATTTTATTTTTCCTTTCTATTCTACAAAATGTCCACAAAAAAATAAATACTGTAGCCACATTCTGATGTCCTCTTTGTTACAGGTATATGTTACGTTTTGCTCGTTTTTAATTGTCAAAATCTTTATTTCACTCTGACATAGTGAAACTTTGGAGAATGGAGGAAATGGCATCAGTGAGGTTAAGTGGAAAACCTCAGAGAAGTGACAGGAAATGACTCGGCGTCGGGTCAGCAGAGCCGTTCACGTGATTTAAGTTCAGTTTGTCAAACCATTCAATATTTTAGCTAAAATGATTACAGATTCATTTGATTGAACTTTGAAAGAATTTCATTGAAATTGTTGATTGTGATTAAATTAAATCATTTCCTCTCTGAACAGTTCAGAGGAAAAACATTCATTAATGGTTTGGGAAAAAATTTTCTGAAAAAGTTTCAACTTTTCAAAATCCTCAAGTTGGAAACAGACAGAGCTGAGAAGTTCTAGTATTTAGTAGGACTGAAATGTTCATGTCATTAAAACGACCTGATCATTTATTATGATTTATCATTAAGCACTGAGATAAAATGTTGATTAACATAAAAAGTTTGATTCCCAGATACTAAAACACAATTTGTTCTAATTTCTGATCAGTTTTATAGAGTAAAATGATTTTCCTTCATCAGAGTCCATCTTTTTGCAGGATTTAAAATGTAAAGCGCATCACATTTCTTCACTATGCAAACATATTTATCCTCATAATTGCAGTATTTATTTAAATGTATTTAAATTCATCTCATTTGTAATGCATCAACTCACAACAAGTGTCTGAATGCAATTTACAAAACAGACATTCGGTTTATATGCAGAAAAATGTTTAATTCAAAGTCAGTTACATGCTTTTAAAGTTCAGTTTATTATTCCATTTGACAAAAAGGACTGAGGTTAAATGTTTAAACATGTTGACTGGATCAATGGTATTTGGATCATGTGTTTCAATTTATTTATGCAAAACAATGGGGTGAGCTGCTTTACATTTGCTCAAACGTTGATTTCTTTTAAAACAAAACGTTACATTTCCAGTTTATTTCCCTGGACGTGTCAGTTTAGATAATATTAGAACTGGATCTGCTGCGTTTGGGAAAAAACTGAACACCGGAAAGAAAAACAAAAGCAGAAGCAGAAGAAGGAAGCTGTTGGCTTTCTTGTTAAGTTTCTGTCTGGATCATTTAACTTTAAAAATTGTTTTTAATCTAAAAGAGCAGATTGAGGATTTAAAGACAGTCGGTTTCAATGCAAAGTGAAGCAAACAGAAAACCTAAAATCAAACTCAACTCTGGCCTCAAATTGATCATCACTGGATAAAAATAACTGGAGCTTCATGTCTGACTTTCTTATTGAACGTTTTTTATTCTCAGCTGCAACATGGGATGTTTCTCCCAGCTGTAAACACACAATGGACTTTTCATCTGGAGAATTTCCCTTTTTAAAACAGAACAGCCTTTCAGTAGGGACACAATACTTTCCCAAACCTAAAAAACCCATAAAACTATTTGTTAATCTGCTTGTATTAAACCTTAATTTAGGTTTTAGAGCTTTTGTTGAAATACAACACTTTCGATGGATGTTTGTTTTGGACTATTGGCTGTTATTCTGCTCCAGGAAACATTTCTGAACAGAGGAAATCCAACTGCAGGAGGCCAACAACTCATACAGGGACGATTCACTCAAACTCCAGCAAACTATGATTTAAATGAATCTTCTTCTCTCCCTTGATGTCCTGCTGTAAGGAAATGTTGCTAAATTACTCAGATGTAATCAGCAGTAACAATATTTTATATTTTGCAGAATTTTCAGCTCTGAATGTGCAAGAAATAATAAAAAGTTTTCAGAAAACAACATATAAGTAAATAATGTGAGAAATTCATAAAAACCTCAAGAAAGAGAAAACTGAATTTCCTGCCTTGCACCAAACATTTTAAGCTTCCTTGTTTAGATCAGCTCAGTTCTTTGACTTTAACACTTTGACCTGCAAACCAAGATTCTAAGGTTTTTACTGTATTCTTCTGGAAAGCAGAAAAAGCAAACTAAATTTACTGCTACTGTTTGAATGTGCAAACGGGAAACATGAGAAAGCTGCTGATGGCCTGTAACCATAGCGATGGGAACCAGCTTAAAACTGACATGACACCTCACTCATTTCTGACACTCCAACATTCATTTTGCAACACTTTGCATGAAACCTTCCTTATCTGAATTCATTCTTCTTAGAATAAAAAAAAGATCATTTTTCAGATGTACGTGTCGCACACAGGCGAGACGTTTTCCTTTTCCTGTCGCACCGTTCACTTCTGTCGCTTGTGGTTGACCACACATGCAGAAAGCTGATGCAACAGAAATGCCAGGCTTGGTTAACTGAAGGACTTTGCTGAACGAGGGTCAATAATGTCACAAATTATCAATGCAATAAACCTGAAGTTGTGTGAATCTGAAAGAGTTTTTGTCTCAGGTGAAGCTAAAAGTTTCTGTTTTTTCTCAGTGGACGATCCAACCTTCATCTTGAGCCCAAAGATCTTCAAATACTTGTTTTCTGTAATGATCATAATTTGGTGACTTCAGATTTGGTTTTGCATGTTTTAGCCGAGCTCGGCGATTCATGCATGCAGACATTGATGAGAGACGTGGGAACCATAAATCAGAGAAACTGCTTGTGGTAACTGCTGCTCTTTCAGTTTCAAAGTGAATACTAGAAGTAAGAATATAATAATTTTAATCCAAAACCTTTAATAAATCACTTTATTCTTTCTTTTTCATTATATTGCCAAATATTAACTCTTTGCAAGTTTATTAGGTCTAGAAGTTATAAAAACACTCTGGTTTAGTATGAAACGACTGGAATGGATTGTTTGCGTCACAATTGCAAAACACTCACAGTGAGACGACAGACTGGCAAACGGGAAAACTGGTGCTTCTGGAAATGATGTCATGCTTTTAAAAGTGTTTAGAAATGAAACTGTTTAAAAATGAAAATAAAATCTGTTTGTAGTGAAGAAGAACTCGTCAATCTGCTGTGTGAGGGTAGAACCGGCTGAAGAGCCGACGTTACATCCAGCCTGCATGCAGCTGTCATCACGTTACAATAAAAATATTCCAAAGAGAACCAGGATGGTTCTACCTGAGGGTGGCCTAGTCAAATCACACTACCATCAGGGTAGCGGCTGCTGAGCCTTAGCAGCAGGTGGAGATGGTGCCTCTGCACACAGAGATAAAGAAAGACATCGATGATAGTTAGATATTCTGCAGGAAACACAGATGGATAAAAACATCACCTTATTTTTTATCTAGTTTCCAGAGCAAATATCTGATTAAAATTGAGCTGCTGCATCAGGGGAAGCAAAAGAGTAAAAACTCCTTGTGTCCTTTAACGGGTTCAGTGGCAAACCAGACACATTCTGGACACAAATGGTTCAGATTTTTACCTTCAGGTCGGCGCTGCAGTCAACAAATCGACTCTAAGACCTGAAAACATGTTTGAACTTTTCTAACCTCACATTAAAAACCCGTTTCCATGTAAACAGATGAACACGTCGCTCTTTCACTTTTATTTCCTCTAAAGTTTACATATTTATACTGGACTGTCGAGACCCATGTTTATTCTGTTGGATTCAGTTTTAGAATCTTTTATTCTAAAAGATTCATTGAATTGTACGACACTTTGTTCAACATCTGTGGTTTTTATGATATATAAATAAATTGACCTGCTTAATGTTTGAATTTGTGCAGCAAGCAAATAAACCTGATTCAGATTCTGAACTGCAGTGACATAAAATCATTTGTTTTGGTTTCTCTTTTAAAATAAATGAATGCAGAACCAAATCCTGAGTTAAAAGGTGAATATAAACTGTTTTGTTTTCAAATTTACAAAAAGACAAAAATGTCACAAAAAACCATCCAGAAACATTTAAAAAATGACGCCAAGCATAGGAAATGAGTCGAGCAGTGAGCAACAGACAGTAGCGTTACATCGAACCAATACCAAGAATAGCCACAGACATGAGCAGAAACCGTAACCAAGACAAAACCTTCACTCCCATCACACAACTACAACCTTTCTTGTGGTGTCAAAGGTGAAAGCAGCAAAGCTGTGTGACTATTTGACCTCATTCGTCTGAAATGTCTCAGATCATCAACCACGTTTAATGTCAGATAAAACTATAATGAAGTAATTCCTCAGTAAACATAACAGTCTGTGTTGCCATTGGCTACAACTGCCATAAAGTATCTATTTTACATCTTATGAATTAAGTATGAAATGCGGCTTTATTTCAGTGAAGCCATGTAATGTGGAGATCATTAAATCTATTTCATGTTGTCAAACAGGGGATCTATTATGCAAAATTCACTTTTTGAACATTCTGATAATTCAGTTTGAGTCTCAACTGCGTCTAAAAGGCTCTGAAAACCATCCAGATGTTTTTTGGTGTCTGGAAAATGAGCCTTTTCAAAAACCTCCCAATGGTTGAGTCTCACATCAGTGTTACCTAGCAACAGCTCGTTACTTAGCAACTTAAGCTAAGTTGCAGCGCATTAGATCAGCTGGTTTTACCGCTGTATGTGCTGTACAATGGCTGCTGGAAAATATAAGCAGCAACTGATGAATGATTTCTGCAAAAACATTAAACCAAAGTGTTCAATTCATCATTTAACAAAGGTAACAGTTACTTCATCCTCAGATAGATTTTCTTTTACTTTAATATATAAAACAGTTTTTTGTACTTGCATGGGTTGTTCTGGTTTAACATCAAACTTCTTTAATGAGCTAAACTTTATTCTGTCTTCTGAAAAAGTGTTTTTCTCCACCAACTGAATTTTATTTTTTGCTTTAACTCCAACTGCAGTGAGTCTTTAGATATTTTTGAGAAGCTCTTTTTGACAGTGGAACATTGGTGTCATGCATTCATGCAACAGGAAAGACGACATTTCCTCGAAACCCCTCAATGACTTCCTTCACACACTTTATGTGTTGTGACTTTAAAATCTGCTGAGAAAGAGGAAGAAGCTTCAGTGAGTTTTAACTTTGGACAGATCAAACGGTCATGTGCCAGTTATTCATCCACTGTTGGCGTCTTTGAGCTGGACTGACTTCATTACTCAAAGGAAGCGCCGCCACTCCCATCATGCCTCAGTTTGTGATAAATTTAAATGATTCAGATCAGTAAATACATATTCAGCAGTAATGAGAAATAAAATCCGTAAGTTTAACTTGAATATTTGCTTCTGCATGTTTTCTGTGGAGGAACGGCGCTGAATAAATTAGCACCTTTTGCATTATGACTAATTCTGCTTAAATATGTCACTGAAAAAACTACAGCTAAATGCAAGCATTAAAAACCATCATCTGGACAAGATCAAAGCAAAGCATGTCAAAATAAATATCTTAAAAGTAGCACAAATGCATAAAAAGCCAAACATTGGTGGCATCTTTTACCCATGAACTGAAAAGTAAAGATTACCACACAAGTTTCATAACAGCATCATATTTACATTGTGTTAAAGAAAAAAAAAAGTATTATAAAAATAGACAAGAGGAAATGAAAAAGTATTTCATACATGTAAATGCATAAAAAGAATCTGTTGCACAACCACAGGCTGAGTGCCAGTTTAATACCGTGAGACTCACTGATGTGAGCTCAGATAACTCTCTTTATTTTGCAACTCGTCTTTATCTACATTCAGACTTCAGTTTTATCGACTGTGCAGCTTTAGGTGGTTTTTAAGGTTTGCTAATGCCGGCTGCAATTATACCAACGCTTGAAATGAGAAGAATTGACAGTGAGAAAAGCATGAATTTATGTAAAAAAGCCTGTTCTGCACAATGAGAGATTTATTCAACTAATCAAACTGTCACATGTTTTTATAACTTAAGTTAGCAAAGCTTACAGAGAATCTATATAATGTAACAAAGCCAAATGTCATTTTAATAGAATCGTCTGTCTTAAAATATGATCATCACATTTAGACATACCAGCAGAAATACATTTAAATTTATTTACTCTTATTAAAACTGATGCAACATTCAGCTGCACACTCTTCACATATGAGGCCTTAGATCAGCGTTTCTCAAGCTTTTACAGGCCGAGGCTCATTTACCCCGTTTATCAAACCCTCACCGTCCAAATAACTTCAAACTTCCCCACAATAACAACATCCTAATACATAAAACCTAAGATTAAAATATTAGGCTCTTAACTCATTTGTCTTTGTTCTGCCTAATGTGAAAGGTGGCGCTGTTTTGTAAACCTGACTGACCACAATAAAACCTTCTTGAGTTATTTACAGATTCTGAAAGTATGGATTCTAAGCTTTAGTACGAGTTTTAGGTAAACTAATAACGTTTTAGGGCTTTGAAATTTAGAAGCACAATAAAATAAAAAAAATAAAGACAAACATTTTCTTTCAGTCAGTAGATAGCCCAACGTAAATAGTTGTATTCTAGGTGTTAGGATGCGGTTAGTCAGCGTGGGGCACAGCGCCTAGTTACGGACATATCGCACTCAGCATGACGGTATTCAAACACAAAAGCTCTGCATCTCGTCCTGAGGAACCTTCCACTGCTATCTTCAGGTTTTCTTTTTGTAACCTGGTCTTAAGCCATTTATCCATTACTATTTTAAACACAATCCTTTGGTAAGTTAGCTGCAGCGTTGCACTTTGAGCCGAGGTCACGACCAATAAACGGCTGTTTTATATGCAGTACCTTGCAGACCACTAGGGGCACCAACAGTCCACAGATTGAGAAAAACTGTCTTCATCTGAGAGGACGAGGCAGTCAGGTCAGCAAATGACATGGTAGCAACAAATTTATAGTTTTCTACAAAATATCCTGAAAGCATCATAATCCAAACAGGTGAACATATTGATTGTCTCCATCTCTGTATTTGCAGGTTTGTCCGTTTCAACGTGTGTGTATGGAAAGTCTGTAGGTTGGGAGGAAACAGCGTAGATGTGATGAGCGACGGTGTTACTGTGACCCGATAGTGATGACAACAGTAGGGAAAAACCTCAAAGCCAACAGTGCAGTAAATGTTCATGCTGTCACTCGCTGCAGCAACAACCTGAAAAATAAAACACATTTAGAAAAAACTGACAAAAAAAGCCAAAATAAGAATAAAGGTATGTACAGATGGAGGTTTTGCAGATTCACCAAGTAACTTCTTTCCTTCCTGCTGTCTAAAATCTGTGTGGTTTTGTAGTCATCCAGAAAGTGGATATTTTCACACCATACTGTCATAAGACAGTCATTCTTTAAGGAGCAGGTTGGTCTGCGTCTGCATATTTTACAGAGCCATCGTGCAAAAAGTGTGGTTGTACAGTCAGGAAATGGAGAATTTATAGGTCTGGGCTACAACATGTTGGCATAAAGATGTTGACATTTACCTTTTAACCCAAACTTGAGTTATGTAAAAACTCATAAGTACTTGAAAAATTGAAAGTATTGATAATATGGATTGATTCATGAGCAGTTATACACGAGATACCAGTTAAATATGAACTAGAGCTAACATGACAGTAAAACAAATAGGAAGCTAATGAATATATGTTTAAAGTAATGACTAGTTATGGGTCCAGACACACCGATGCATCGGCTCATGCATCAAACCCACAGACCAAAACCCGAGTCGGTGCGTATTGGTTTCAGCAAGTCATGTGACCAATACAGGAATTGTTTCCAAATTATATTAACACGCCAAACTGTGTTTAGAAGAAAGTGACTCTGTCAATCTGTCTCATTTTTCTCCTCATTATCCATTTTTCTTACTCATTTTGCTGCTTGTGGGGTCACCGTTGGCGTGAAAGTAACTGAGAGAATCCGGTTAAAGGATTTTCAAAATAAAAGATCCTCCAGACTCAAATAAAATGGAAATATTTAATTATTTTTTGCGCGGCCCGGTGCCAATTGGTCCACGGACCGGTACAGGTCCACAGACCGGGGGTTGGGGACCACTGGACTAGGTCATCAAATCACTACGTTGCCTGTAGGAATTTTTAATGTCCAGCAGGTGTCGGTATTGAGTGACACAGAATCAACACAGTTTTGCTATGTGACGCCTCATCTACCCATCACTAATGATGATGCATCTTTCATTTATGGCAACAAACAGTTTATATTTGAGATGTTATGACCCTGATGCTTATTGTAAACAGAGTTAGAAAGTCAAGCTCTCTGCAGGTAACCGACCTTTTCCTCTTCCTCCGTTTTCCATCTTCATTTCCTCTGGTCGTTTCTGCATCAGCTCATATTTCAACACACTCTGGTCCAATTGAAATGATTGGTTGTTATTGTGCAAAAATTTCTGTTTCGGCTGGACGGAGTTGGCATTAAAGAAACTGGCATTATGTACCCAGAATGCATTGCAACATAAACAATATGGCGACCTCCATGTGAAAATATTTTTTATAGTAAATGTATAAAAACTAAACAACCTACAGTAAATTTTACTGCTTTGTGAAAGAAATGTTTATTATTACAACTAACTGTGTATCTCTTGAAAACTTGGGCCTTTTACTGCTGATGAACAGCCAGTAATGTTAAAAACTGACATCTTAGACTTTTGTCTTGACCTGTTTTATTGGCTTTCTAATCATTATGTGACCCTCCTTTCCAGAGGGACTGAGAAATGTTTCATTAGTTCCTGAATTTATTTAGATGGTGGTATGATGTAAGATACAGATGCATTAAAACAGAAACAAACAAACTCAAAAACAGCTTATTCCCAAAAGCAATTAACACCCTGAGCACTTACATGCAATAATTATATGGAGGTTATATGTGTATGTATATTTAAATATAACTGATTAATAATATAAATAATGAAAAAAATCACCATATTTATGCTTATATTGTATATATTTCCTACATTGTTTGTGTGCAGTGACAAACAATAAATTGAATTGAGTTGAATGAGCTACATTGTGAGATTCCTTAGCCGACTTCCTGTTGTCAGAAACATTTTAAGTGGTTAATTGGTTTACAGTACCAACAGCTGTCAATTTAGTCTTTAAAATGTAATTAACTAACCAAGTGGGTGACTCTGTTTTTAATCTGGGGGAGTTAAATTTTTAGTGTTTGCAGAGAACAGAAGCAGAAGCAACTTGTGTTCTTTAAACACTGAAGCCTCAGTTTGCAGCAAAAGGTAAGAATGATAGTGAAACCACTTTAACCACACGTTTCCTTGGTGTTGGTGCTGATGTTTATCTGATAGTTTTGTGGGATTTCGGTGTAAAATGTCAAAACCGATTTACTCATAAGACTAAATTAATCGCAGGCCTGTTAGAAGTAGTCGCCCCAACGTCGTCCTTAGCTAGAAAAATCATGCTTATTTATAGAAGTAGCTAAATGATGGCGTGTATTTCATGAAAATATATTCTTAGATTACCAGCTTCAACCAGATGTTTACATACCTGCACTTCATAAAAACATTTGGCTTTTGGGAGGAATAACAGAAATATTTCTAGTACCAAATACCACTAAAAAATATTTTCCCAGCTATTTTCTTGAACTTTTTCTTAGTGAAGGAGTAAATTTATTGGAAATTGTACAACCTGTACAACCGTTTGAATGCTTCGAAGAAGTTAGCAACTGAAACTGACACCAGATTCTGTTTCATTTGTACGCTATAGATAAAATCTCTCCTGTGAGTAGTAATATGAAACTCAGATGTAAAACTGCTTCTGAATCTTTCTATGATTATAAAAGAAAATCTAATGTGGCTGGTTATACGGAGCAGGCAGAGTAGAAAGTAATTTATTTAAAAAAGCTGAACTGCAGTCTCTTTTGAAGCATAACATTGAGCTATGACAATAGCAACATTTAAGCTCAGTTTTAGTATTTTTGTTCTAACAAAGAAACCTGTTAAATATACTTTTAGATCTTATCATTTTTAACCTGGTATCTCCCAGATCATCATGACTCTTTGTCTCCCCCTAAAGGTGAAAACCGGATTGCTTTTAAGTTGATCAAACGTCCTGAATTTTATTTGTATTTAATATCATGTAATAAAAACTGAGACGCTCTGGTTAAATCTGAAAGATAAAAACCTGAAGCAACAGCATCACCAGTCCTCAGAAACCCTGCAGTCATGGATCAGCCTCAGTTTATGGACATCAAGTGGAGAAAATGTACTCTAAGAGAAACATGCCAAAACAAAAACCAGAACCATTTAAATCAACTTAAATACATAAAATGCTAAGGTTGATATCTCCCGGTAGTGAGAAAAAAGGCAAAATTGTTTTCCCTTAAACATTTCTCATTAATCTGGTTGGGAAGATTTTGCTCTGACAGATTAATCTAAACAATATATTCAGATGTGATCTATTATTATTCCCTGAACAGATTAGAATAGGTCTATGAGCTACACAAAACATGTTAATTACGTTTCTTTCGCACTTAATCGTTCTTAGAATTTTTGTCAGTTTTAGGCCCCCTGTCACTTTTACCTGAACTTCAGAAACCCTGCAGTCATGGATCAGCCTCAGTTTATGGACATCAAGTGGAGAAAATGGCTACAGAAAGGTGCGCAATTATACAACTGTACATCTTTGAAAAGCAGAAGTGGAGCCTCCTGCACAACTAACAGGAATGCAGCAAGTGGTTTCTGGATGGCAGGCCAACAACTAAACACTTGTTTTTTCCAGCAGCCATTGTACAGCATATGCAGCAGTAAAACCAGCTGACCAACCCCGTTGGAGTTGCCAGGTGATTTGTAATGTTATATATGGAGTTGTTTTTGAAACGGCTAATTTTCAGACACCAAAAGACATGAACGTATTGCCCTAAAGCAGTTGGGTGTTTGTTTTTAAGCACTTGGGTTGTTTTTAGAAGCAGTAGAGACTCAAATGGAAATACAAAAATATGCTAAATGTGAATTTTGCCTAATAGGTCTCCTTTAAGTCTAAATCTACTGGAAGTATGAGCATTTCTGGGCTTGGAGGTATGATAGTTACAGTTAAAAGAAAATCATCACAAATGAACTATTTACAGTTCACTTGTAGTTGGTCAGCCACCTTGGATAAAAGTAAAACAAGGTGAAAGTACTTTATTTTTTTTAAAGATTTAATCTTTAAAGACAGGAAAAGAGAATGAGTAAAAACAGGAAGAATCTGATGAAAATCTGCTTTCTAAGAAGATTTATCTCAAACCAACATCACATTATTGACATAATCGTCTGGTCGGCAGAATCGTCCAATCTGCTGCGGTTATGAGCCGAGTCAGTTCACATGACAGAGGGATGGAGGGAGCGTTGGTCAAAAGAGTTAAAACGTTTTCCTAAAAAGAGCCCTAAAAATGAAACAAACTTCTTTAATGATTTCAGTGACTTTCTATCTGTTATTATGACTTCATGTTGACACAAGAGCAAAAGTTTTTAAATTGTTGCTTTGACTCAAACAGTCGACGCTCATCAGGATAAACTCTCATCAGTAATGGTGTGAATATTTCCTGATGTCGCCTGTCTGTCCATTTTCTGTTATCTTTGGAAACGTCATCGTTTCTGTTGACCCATAGAGCCAAAGAGACACTTTCTCAGCTGAAAACTTTAATCAGATGAGCTTTTCAGTCTGTAACTCCGTTAATAAACTGTTGGTAACCTTTCAGATTTGATTTCTTTTCAAATGAAGGCCGTCTCTCGTAGGACATGCAATTTGCTAACTTCTCTAATTATAGTGCTGATCTGTACATCAATATTAGGTCCTGTAGGAACGATGATCAATACAGAACTGCAAAAATCCAAAAACATGAAATCTTATAAAGTATTTCAGGTTTAATTTAGTACACATGAAATATGACAAAACTAATTCCAAAGTAACTTTTCAGCAAGAGAAATAAGGTTACTTTAAGAAAATAATTCTTGAATATATATTAAAAAGCAAAGTAGTTCCACTGGGAGATGGACAATGTCTTGCTATAGTGTTATTAAGAATTTATTGACATGAAACAAACTCTTGTAAAATGGAAAAAATTGAAAAGTTGCTTGTAAATTGAGTTTGTCTTAAATTAAGATGTTTTCTCTAGAAACTGGAAAAAAATACTTGGTAATATTTTGTGTTTTTGCAGTGTATCTGTTATGGATGTAGAATCAAACACAGAATCTAACATAACATGTCATCACACCTTCAGCTGCAGACAGTTATTCCCAAATGCATCAAGCAGAAACTGTAGAAATTACATTTTTTGTGCTTCAGCATTTGTGTCATAGTGGAAATGTTTCTAGATTCAAATGTTTTTAATAACCTTTAAACTCATTAATGCACATTTAGATCTAATTCAAGAAATAAATGTAATAAAAATTGAGGACAAAAGGTAAAGACCTGATCTTTATGTTCCTTCAGAGACGCAGTAAAGATTAAAGATTAAATCTGTTTCTGACCCAGGATGCATCTGTCCAGAACTTTATCATGTTTTATTAAAGTCAAAACAAGCTGCATTGAAGAGCAAACTGTTTAGTCACACATTCACAGGAAGGAGGAAAACATGTCAGTTTTGATTCATTTAATAAAGAAGGAAAACAATCAGATTCTTCATCATTTGGCGTTTTGAGCAGAGCGGGTCGGAGCTGATCGATAACTTTGGAGGACCAAAGTTATCGATGCATTGATAATTTTTATAAGCAGAGGATTATGAGCTTCAGCTGTTCCTGTAGCAGTCAGTAGAACGGGGAAGTCAGTGCTTCTTTTTTGGCTTTGCTGCAACATGTGGCTTCTGTTCATGATGACTGACAGCCGATGTGCACGTTAAGTTTTTCTGTGAAGAAAAAGAAAAAAACAATGAAGACGTGTAAGTTTCCTGTTTTAAGGTAAAATAATGTAAACAAGTCTCCATTATTGGCAGATTCCTAAATGAGAAATCAATCAGTTAAACATCTAAAACAAAAGTTTGCTCTGTTGACTCTGCTTCTGATTTATTTGTTATGAAACTTTTCAGTTTGACCAACAAAAAAACTAATAAATATAAATAAACAAATCTATCTTTTACAGCTCAATAAATAAGCAAAGGTAGATTTAATTAAATTGTTTTTGATGTTTTTTATAGTTTAGACTCACCTCTTTTAACCACTGGGAATCTGGATTGATGCAATATCTTTTACCTCCTTCGACCTCAACGCTACGAAGAGTGAAATTCAAAAGTTAGACAATTTCATTATTACTGTATGAAGCACAAAAATAAACATTTAAAATTACCAAAATGTAATGTAGTTTACATAGAGTGACTCAAATGTTCTTACATAGATCACAGATTATCTGGTAAATAAAATGCTGAATGTAAAATCAGATGAGATAAATAAGTGCTGAAATATTTCAATAATTCTCTCGTTACAGTCGATATGAAATGACACCAGTAGATGGCGCTCAAAAAGAAGGGAAGAAGATGAAGGATGCTCTTGTTTCAGCTGCAGTTCTTACATGAAGTAATGTTTAGCACAGGCAGGTCCTGGTTTTTGTTCAAAACAGCGTACGATTTCAAAGTTGACGTCGTTTGTCCCGTCATCACAGCACTTTGGCTCCACATGGCGCTGACCTGAGACTGGAACAGAAACACAGTGAGCAAAAATACAAGGAACATTTTCACAAACTTCTCAGATAATTTCTATAATATATATGTTTTGAAAATATATATTTTAAGAATATGCAACATCTCCAGTGTCATGGTGGACGGAGACACAGTGGCGCGGCAGATGAAAATGAATAAATAAATAAATAAATAAATAAATAATAATAATAATAATAATAATAATAATAATAATAATAATAATAATAATAATAATAATAATAATAACAAAATTACACTTGTGATGAAAGAAATGTGAGTTTTATCAAATGTTACTTCTAAAAGTAGTTTTATCTCTGAAGGTATCAGCAGTAACTCGTTCTCACTGCAGAGGATGTGGGAACAGATCAGAATCAAACCCGTTGCTTTTCTGAATAAAGTCCTAAAATGACCTTTAAGTTACGATCTCATCTGTTTAAAAACGTTAAAATGAATTCAAGTGTTTTTGTGCCATAGATCACTCTGTTGGAATGACTCCTTTTAATCAAAAATAGACTTTTAGATCAAATTATTAGCTTTACAAACCAACTCAAACTGGTTGTAACTAAATATCATATTAATTAAAAACAACATTGTTGATTATCAAATCAACATTGTGCTTCTTTGAAGTCCAGCCAACAAACGTGATGCAAGCCGCTAAAAATGTAAAATATGACTCATTTGATGACTAATATCTAGATAAACAAACTCTAGTCTTTGTAAATCTACGTTACCATCAGCCACAGCGAGGCAGATCCAAACGGCCATGATGGGCAGAAACATTTTGCTCCTGGTGCTGAAAGTTGTTCGGCTCTGGATCTCTGGTCTGAAGCTCTTCGTTACCTGCTGAGAAATGCAGCTGCCTCCAACCTTCAGTGCTCTAAATGAATAATCATGACAGAAACAAGCAGGAACTGAGCAGAGATATCTGATCGAGAAGCATTCAAACCTCAAACGAACTAGGTTCTGATCACACTGAGGCCTCTGGGGGTTTGGGTCATATTAGAACATATGTTGTTCCTCTGATGCTCATCCATCCTCTTGTATTCCACAGGATTCATGTTTTAATGTTTATCAACATGTTGCTTTTCATTGTGCAGAAATGTTATCTTGCCCTAATCTCTTTTCATGCAGCGCCAGGCTGCAGCATCAGGCGCCTGTCTGCACAGGTCTGATGTTGTCTGTCTTTTTGTTGTTGTTGTTGTTGTTGTTGTTATCTATCCTACTGTGGCAGAAACTTTTGATCATTTTAACGTTACTATTTAGGAAAGTTGGAGCTCAGATTGTGAAAGATGTTCTAGTAGGAGGAGGAAGTGACCACAAAGCAAATCATTTGTTGCACCTCTCACTTTCAAAAAGGTGTAAATAAAAAAAAAGAAAAATGTGTGTTTTTAGTTTTGATATGTTAAATGAACAAGAAAGAATCAGATTTTTGACTATTTAGGTTTTTGATCAAAGCATTTCTGTTTCGGCCCTGGGCCTTGTAGGCTGGGCTGCAGGTGTCTTGCTGTCTGTCTTTGTGCTCCTCCCCTCTACAGATGCTGCTGATCAGGTTGATTGGAGCTCAGAGTATTTGAACCTGGCTGTCTCCGTCTCCTGGGTCGCCTTTGGCTCCACTCTGCTGCTAGATGCTGGTGGTGTTTGTTGCCAGGCCTCAGCTCACCTCCTTTTTGCACATTTGCGTTTGTCTTTGTTTTTGCACTTCAACACTTCCATATGCAGTCATACAACACATCCAAGCATTTGCATTACACCACTGATACTGATGTCTACAATCCATTGTTGTTTTTGTTAATTAATATTCATTTTGTACACTTTAACCCCTGCATGGTCTCCTGTTTTGTTATGACCTTGAGCCAGTCGTAACAATTTCAGAGCTAATCGAAGGAAAAACCATGAAAACGTTAATGGATTTTTTGTTTTTTACATTTTATTGAATATTGAAGAATAGAAAAAAAAACGACTTACAACATGTCTATAAAAACTGAAAATATAACATCTTTTGAATACAAATTATCTGGGTAACAGAGCATCAAAGTACAAAATGAAAAGAAAACATGAAAAAAAATTACATTAACATGTAAAATTTTGTTTGACATCTTTTGAACAGAGTTTATTTATAAGAGGAAGCATTTAGCAAATCAACATTAATGAATATGATATTTAGTTACTATAAATTCTACTTTTTTTCTTTGATAAATAAACCAAGCTGAACATTTTGAAGTGATAATAAATTTATATTTATGGATCTGGATGACAGAAAGTTGTGGAACAATTTCCATAAATGTTATGCTTCTCTACACTCATAAAACAAATGTTTGTTTCCAACTGAGCTCTACAAAAACACTGTTGATGTTTGTTAAGCAGAGGATTTTAAGCTTCTGTTTGTCCTGTAGCAGTCAGTGACGCAGGGAGGTCAATGCTTCTTTTTTGGCTTTGCTGTAACATTTAATTTGTGTCCGTGATGCTACACAGCAGGACTGCAGTGAAGGTTTTTCTGTGATGAAAAAGGAAAAGAGAAAATCAAATACTTACTTTTTTTAAGCAGAAAACTCGTTTTTTTTAAAGTCCACATACTTTGTATTAGTGGCAGAAAATGTTTTCCACATTTTTAGTGCACTTATAATTTAAACAAGAACAGTGAGTGTTTTCTAAAAGCTTTATGTCATAATTATACAACTGGACACATTTTTATTTTGGACTAATTGAGATCAATCAATCAATCAATCAATCAATCAATCAATCAATCAATCAATCAATCAATCAATCAATCAATCAATCAATCAATCAGCTAAAACAAGAGTATGTTGTTCTGACTCTGTTTGTGTTTATTATTATTTATGTAATGAAATAAAACTTTTCATATACCAAAAAAATGAAGCAAATAAATAATATTTTTACCGCACAACAAAATTTGCAGAATTAAATGTAATTAAATAGTTTCATTGACTCAGTGTTTATAGTTCAGGCTCACCTGTTTTTTCATGTCATCGAGCCATTTGGAATTTGGGTTGATGCAGTAAAGTTTACCACCTTGGACCTCAACCCTACAAAGAGCGAAACACAAATTAGACAATATAATTATTACTACATAAACATTTGAAATGATAAAAATGTTTAGATGATGCACCAAACGTTAGTGATCATTTAGTTCATCCCAATGTTGTGATCAAGATCATAAATTAGCTGGTAAATAAAATCCTTAATGCTGAAAATTTTATATTTTTGTAATTTTCTGAATATTCATTTCTCCAGGTGTTACAGCTAAAATGACATTATACCTCTAGATGGCGCTCATATTACATTTAAAGGAAAACAAATCAGCGCTCAAAGCTGAAAGAGAAGGGAAGAAGATGGAAGGATGAATCTGTTTTCTACTCACAGATAGAAATGTTTAGCACAGGCTGGTCCTCGTTTCTGTTCATAGCACTTTATGATTTCCTGATTGACCGCATCTGTCCCTTTATCACAGCAGTTTGGGCATTTATGACATTTATCTGAAACAGACAAGCACGACAGAAAAAAGCAAAACATGAAAGGGATATTTTTTACAAAGTTTTCAATAATTTCTTGTTGTTTTAATCAAACATTAATTAAAAACTCAAACATATTTAACAGTAAATCTTCATACATTTACTGACAGAAGTTACTTTAAATTATTTGCAATGAGATTGAATGAGGGACCTTTTCTAACGTGAGTTTTACAAACAGGAACATCTGACAGTCAGCCAAGATTTCAAAAAGATATTCCAGTAATATCTAACATTTCCAGAGACCTGGTAGACCTTAAACTGATGGCAGTACAGATTGAAAAACAGATCTTAAAAAAAGAATGTCACGAATTCCTTTTTATTTACTTCCAAATGTTTAGGCTTTCTCCTAATCTCTTAAAGCAGCGTTCTGTTCATTCATGATTTACTATTTAAATTTGATCAAGAATCAAGCTCAGGATTAAAGCAAACCTAACTGTTAAATCTATTTAATCTTCAGATTTGTTTGCTCATTGTGATGAAAGAAATGTGGGAGTTTTGTTAAATTAAAGGTGGCTCAAAATCAATGGTTTGCAAAAGTACCTATTCATACTCAAACGTTGATTTTAAAATTTTCTTTCTTTTACTATTTGTTAGGTTGCGATTATATTTTTATTTCAGCTTGGTATTTTGTGTCTTAGAGTAATGCAATGTTTTCTACATTGTTTTTGTTTATTATTCACAGGAAAAAAACATTCTAATAACTCGTTCTTACCCTCTGCAGAAATCCCGTGGGATCTGAGTCCCGCCATATTGGAAAAGTCTCCAATTGCCCCCCCTAAAAAAATCATAAAAGAAACCTTTGTACTATTGTATTGTACAGTATCAAGATGAAAAGGCATAAGAAACAAATAACGAAATAAATCCGCCATTTGTCTAAGAAAAAGATAAGAATGACTTTTTAGATCCCCCCGCCATTATTAGAACAATGGTTCAGTCCAACGTGTGGGCGGAGCAACAGCAGCGCTGCGGAACAGCGCAGCTTCCGTTACTTCAACCTACCTGTTGGTTCTCAGCCATCCAGGACATGGAAACACCAAACGAGCAGTAAAAAAAATAACTTAACTTATAATTTAAATAACACATAACTTGTATTAAGAGCCACTATAAAAAATCAATACTTATCAGGAATTTTATCAAGTAGTTAAACATTTTATTTAGAGCCTTACATTTTTGTGTAGCAGAGATTATATCAGTGACACTGAACCAAACTCTTATCTAAACAACATTTAAATATTAGTTAGGCTTCTATGGGTCTCAATAGTTTGTTCACTGAGAAAAACACGCTACATGTACATTGCAACTTACTTGTAATTTTTGGACCTTCAACTAGAAGACATTAAAATCTTTTCAAACCACATTTGCTGTTACATTTCACTGTAACTTTGCAGATTCCCCCAAAATTGTTCTTAAAAAGTCCCCTCTTTATTGAAACCCAGCCCCAATCATGATATGGGATCTCCTTCCTTCCTTCTCACTGCAGAGGATGTGAGAACAGATCCGAATCAAACCCGTTGCTTTTCTGAATAATGTCCTAAAGTAACCTGTAAACACGTTAAAATGAATTCAAGTGTTTTGTGCACTTTGTTGAAAAGTCAACAAATCAAAAATAGTTTTTTAGACCAAATTATTACATTTTACAAACCAACTCAAACTACGGAGTCCTGCTTGCAGTCAAAAATGTAAAATATTGACTCATTTGATGACTAATATCTGGATAAACAAACTCTAGTCTTTGTAAATCTACGTTACCATCAGCCACAGTGAGGACGAGCCAAACGGCCATGATGGGCAGAAACATTTTGCTCCTGGTGCTGAAAGTTGTTCGGCTCTGGATCGCTGGTCCCAAGCTCTTCGTTACCTGCTGAGAAATGCAGCTGCCTCCAACCTTCAGCGCTCTAAGTGAATAATCATGACAGAAACAATCAGGAACTGAGCAGAGATATCTGATCAGGAAATGTATGAGATCGTGACAGAGAACACGATCTGAAAGACGTGAAAACCACTTTCTCATGAAACAGTCTGAACCAGAGTCCCATCTGTTTGTAAAACTTCTGTTAGATTATTCATTGATAGTTTAATGAACCCACAGAAGGTCACAGCATAAAGAAAAGTCTTTCCCACCATAAGGACAAAACTGCTGCAACCACAATTAACAAACATTTGAAGTAGATTTAATTTTCAATAAAAGATATAGAGTCTGATGGCACAGAGGCCTCTGGGTGTCTTTACAGCATTTTGTAAATTATTACCCTGGGATTGATCAGAATAGAAAAGATATTGGCTAAATGAGACCAGAAATGGACACCTTTCAACAGCCACTATAAATAGCAGTCTGTCCTCAGGTGTGGTGCCTGCTGGTTTTAAACATGCAGTAGTGCAGCCACTGCTTAAAAAACCTGGCCTTGATCCTGCTGTTCTGGCTAATTATCGGCCTATTTCAAAGCTGCCTTTTCTTTCTAAGGTTTTAGAAAAACATGTGTACTGTCAGCTGAAACAGTTTTTAGAAGACAAGGCATTCTGGAGGTTTTCCAGTCAGGTTTTAAAACTCTTCATAGCACAGAATCTGCTTTAATAAGAGCTTTTAATGACATTCTTCTTGCATGTGATTCTGGTAACCATGTTGTCCTGATTTTACTTGACCTACCTGCTGCCTTTGATACAGTAGACCACAACATTTTAATATCGGGATTACACCACATTGTTGGTATTGATGGCACTGTTCTTAAATGGTTCCGGTCCTACCTGGAGGAGAGAACATTTTATTGAAAATTATTGACTCTGAATCATCTGCTGCTTAAATTCCTTATGGTGTCCCACAAGGCTCAATTCTGGGCTTGTCTCTATTTACTGCCTCTGGGTTCTATCCTTAGGAAACATGGGATTTCTTTTCATTGTTATGCTGATGATTGTCAGATTTATTTGTCCCTGAAGCAAAAGGATGTACATTCAATCCCACATCTCCTGGCATGTCTAGATGATATTAAAGCTTGGTTGGCCTTGAACGTTTTAAATTTTAATGAGAAGAAAACAGAGGTGATGGTGTTTGGACCCAGTGGCTCCTGTGAGTCGTCCTCTGTGGACCTGGGACCTTTGGAGGTATATTTTAAACCTGTTATTACAGATCTTGGTTTTAAGGTGGACAGTGATTTCAAATTGGACAGCAAAATCAGAGCCATGGTTAAGTCCAGCTTTTATCATTTAAGGCGATTGGCGTCAGCTCAGAGGGGACAGGAAGCTCAGAGGGGACAGGAAGCTCAGAGGACAGGAAGCTCAGAGGGGACAGGAAGCTCAGAGGACAGGAAGCTCAGAGGACAGGAAG